>JAYJMI010150535.1:0-10265 GCA_036873855.1 Sarsia tubulosa
AAGTTTGATCATGATGATATTAGCTGGCGACACATTGTTGATTTGTATGAATGGGATCTGATGCATAGCAACTATGGCATTGGTTTGAGAAAAGTACCAAAGTTGAAGGAAGAAATTATCAACCCAACATCTCGTTTACGAATGAAAGTTAAACTTGCTGCAGAGGTAAAATCAACGTTTCTTACCTAGTAGTTTTTAATTTTTTAATGTTTAACGGTGTAAAATCAAGTAAGTTTTAACTAAATTTCAATTTAATTTTTTCACATAATTGTTAATGATTACTTTAAATGTGAAACAAAATATTTGACCTAAATATCGTTAAACTAATAATGTCAAATTAGCTAAATGAGCAGCATTTCTACTGACTTTGAAAGTTTTTGTAAATATAAAATAAGAAGCAATATATCTTATAAAAATCTATTTTAAATATAGTTATGACATTACTCAATTGACTGGATTTCTGTAGTCTAGTCTTAAAATTTACCTGTCTCAAATCAAGTTATTTTTTGTAAAAATTTTGATGTGGTAAATAAAGAAACCACTTTTATTTTTAATGCATTTTTGAAAAATATATTTTAATGATCTGTTATTTTTTAGACAATGAGTAATACTATTGCATTGGCTATGGAAAGTCAGGGGAGGAATGACACTAGTGGAACAGTTAGGTTTATCAAGTTTATCGATAGAGTTTTTGATTGCTTAAATATCAGCCGTCCAAAGCAAGGGAATAAAGGCAAAAGAGAACTATGTGAATATACAAGTAAGTGATTCTATATATATTCTAAATGAATTTCAATTAACTTCAGTTTCATAGTATTTTAGTTTTAAATTTTACACTGGTCAGTATTAAATGGTTTTATTATAAAATGTTTAAAAATGGGCAACTAATTGGTTTGTTTTAAATGATGGTTTGAGTCGATATCCTGACCTCTCTTCCCCCTTTAACTATCAACATTGCAAGAAAAGAATCATGTTACTTCACGAAGTTCTTTGCTTGTTTCAATCAAAGGGGATCCAAAATCATTGAATCTCTTTTAGATCAAGTTAGAAGTATTATTATGTACACTTAAGTAAGTAAGTTTGATGTTTTACTTGGTTGGTCAACGAACAGTCTTAAACCGTATTTCCAGAAGGGACCAAGGTCGGTGTTACCTACTAGGGTTCTGAAGTATTTAAGGCTCCAATTTGTGCCACTAAGTTCAGTTTAAGTTTGAACTAGCTCTACAGACAACTTACACCGACTGTGGTTCTGAGGATACCAGAGCGGACTCGAACTCACTCAGTTCCGCATTTCAGCCTCTAAGTTGCTAGATTACAGATGCAAGCCACTACACCCAGCTGTAACTTGATTCTCATTTATGGTCTAGTCAGAATTAGTTGAGTGCTTAAATTAAAATAAATATAATTTTAGTTTCTAGAAAACGATTTTGTGCGTGACTAGTTGGAACGTTGGGAAGAAGAGGCTTATGCTACAGTTGGTATGAGAAAGGAAGACCAAAATCGCCTATTACTCAGTAAACAAACAATATTTGGTTGGAAAATGACTGGTGAGTTTAAAGTTTCTACTGCTTTAAGTCTATTAACTGCATGATGGAGATGTTGCCTATAATAGCTAGATTATTTCTTTCAGTTGAAATTTTTATAATATTGAGATTACTGTGCTTTTGATTGATTTGAGGTGATCTTTTTATACATAAATTAAAAAAGTAGTTCACAAAAATGATTCCCTTTTATATGAAAAGTTATCTCAATTTTCCAGCTTAAGTTTCACAATTTAAAATGTGAAACTTGCTATATTTGTAAAGTGAATAAGTAAAGTTGCTTGCTCGTCACCTGTCTGATATATCAATCCTCAACTTCTAAATTGTATTGAAGTGCATTTTTGTTAATATTAACTTTTGTACAGGTTTATTTAGTAAGATAAACCAAAAGCTGGAATTCCAATCTCCCAGTTTGTCCCATCCTATTTATATTTCTTACTTACTTATCACAAGAAGCTTTAAAAAGGGATTTCTTTGTAGTGATATCTCGGAACTATTTTTCAACCTATTAAGGAGGTGTTTTTGCTTTAAAATAATAGATATTTAACCCGGTTTTAAGAAAAGTTTAAAACAATTAAAGTTCTTGAGATAAGTTGTCGGACAATGACAATGTCATGTCATGCAAATTATTAATTACAGTAACTAGAGTCCTTTTCTAAAGTTAATTTGAGCAAATTCGAAATATTGATTTTAATTATAGCCATTATGTTTAGTGAGATCGTTCGTTACTTTGGCGAAAGAGTTGCTTCAAATCGAAGGAGTTGAATTTCTATTATCGGAAAAGTTTAGTCAGGACCTCCTTGAGGAGCATTTCGTCAAGCAGCGATGAAAAGGAGGGTGTAACGATAACCCCACATTAGAGCAGTTTGGTCGGCAAGAATTGGTTTTGAACGTCATGAACTCAAATCTTATTAATACGGAGTTACGTGGTAATAGCAATAGAAACCAAAACCTTAATTTGATAGCATTGGATAATAGAAAGCTACCGAGGAAGCAACGCTAATTTATTTGATATATTTACACTATGTTTTTATTTGATATATACTTGAAAATCAGGTTGAAGAAAATCAATGTTACTGAATCTTTAAGCAATAGCGGTTCAGTTTTTTTCAACGCATTTCGTTTTGTAGACGTTTTCTACTCTTTTATTATGTTATTATATTTTCTACTCTCTTATATTATTTAGTACGAAGAGGGTTTATAAGAAGGGGGTTGGAAATTCAATAAATGTTCTTGACTGGGGCGTCTAAAAAGAAATGGGGTGTTTTAACAAAACAAAGGTTATTATGGGGGGGGGAGTGTTGATTGTTGGGGGTGGGTGCAATTATTGTAGGATAAACTAATGTATTAATGTAACGCCAATTAATGGAGGGGCTTGATATATTTGTTAAAAATGATTGATTGGGGGGGTCATAACAAGTTGAATATGATTTTTTGGTAATTTTGGAAAAATACGGTCTTAGCAAAACAATATCGATTATTAAATATATCCGGGAGCTTTAGAGCTGTATGCAATCTAAAAAACGAATATAGAAAAAAATTAAGAATTATCAAAAAAATAAAAAGCAAAGTTTTTTGAATGTTGTCAATTAATCAAGGAGTCACGGAGGGTTGAAGTTGCAGGCTGGATAGGTGGACTAAAATTTTCCATAAATACCCTTATTGACAAAATTTTGCTAATTGTGATTGTGAGTCTCTTGTTTTTTTGTCTAAACGTACAGGTTTCTACGAGTTTTTTAAATGTGAATGCAGTCTCTTTAATTTGAACTACAGTTCGAGGATTTCGACCATATTCACAAAATTAAATCCATACAAAAATCCGAAATGTCGTCATCCTCGAACTTTAATCACCGTACGGTAATTACCAACCTCGTTCCCAGAGTAAATTTCCGCTGCGTACCTCTCTTGAAAAAATTATTTTGGGAACGAGGTTGACTAATTACGTATTTCATAGGCTGAAGAATAAGAAGCTCGCTGAGAATTGAAATAAAAAATTTCACTTCAGTAGTGCCCTGAGAAAGTTTGAGCTAATTTCTGTGTAGTTTTTGAGATATTCCAGGGAGACATTTAAATTTCAAATCCTTACAAATTTTAGATTTTTTTTAATGACTTTTTGATTAAATGAAACACAGCTCACAAGAATTACTTGTACTCTCGCGACCCTAATAGTTCTAGGTGGTCGCCAATAAATAGTGGTAGTTGATATATTTTTAAAAAAAGATTGTTTGGGGGGCCATAACAAATTGAAATCGATGATGTTTTTCGGAAATTTTGGAGTAAATCGATATCACGAAAATAATTCTACAATGGGCATGGCAGCACACAGGTGTTAATCTCCCCCCCCACTTTTTAAGGAATTCCCCCATTCAAGGTTCTCCCCCCACCAAGATGCCATTCTTACCCCCCCCCCCAATTTCTATATTTGTTTCTGAATGCTTATATTCCCTTAAATGCTTTGTTACAGTACAATGCCATTAAAAATATTAAAGGTATACAAGTGTTGTTAAAAAGGTACTTACTCATGTAGATCATTTTTGGGCAACCTACATTGGAATTTATTTATAGTAAGAAGCAGTTTAATTAGAAAAGGTTTTGTTTAAAAATCTGTTATTATTTAACATTTACAACTTTAAAAACTTTTCCTAAAAACGTTTTTTTACTAATAGTCCCCTCCACTCAACATGGTTTTTATTTCCCCCACCACTTGATGTTCCCCCCTCAAAAAATAGTCAAAAAATATCCCCCCCCCAAACACACAGATTTCGGTCCCCCCAACTTCCTGGGGGGAGAAGACGTCATGCTGGGTATTTTAATACATTTTAAAATTAAGGAATTAACAATGTGGGTGTAAGAAATACAATTCGATGTGAACAAAAATTATATACACACAAGATAAAGCAAGTCAAAAAATACAAATTTAATCAAAATGACAGTCAATAAACTCTATAATACAAATTAACTAGACTTCAATCAAAAATGGATTAATAATATATTACATAGTATAAACAAAATGGCTAGTGTAGTAACCTAGCATGACGTCAACTTAACGATTTAGAGCCATCAAGGGCAAATATAACAAAATAATTTCAAGAATACACCATCAGCTTGACACATTACCATCCAGGCTATGAATATAGGATTATTCCTATCAGCTAGAGCTAGACAAATTTGGATATGCATAACTGCATTGCAATATCTATAGTAATACTTGTTTAGTATAGAGGTAGTATACAATATAGGAGGTTCTTATTAAGTTTTATAAAAGGTGTATAACAAAGAGGTTAGCTGATAACTCCATTTTTTACCTGCCATAGACTCAAATAAGAAGTTATTTTTAAATTGTAAACAATAAATGTATTAATAATGTCAGTATTAGACCTTTTCACGGTTAAGCTTTTTTGCCCTGATTACCCATGATACAGTTTCAAAATTAACAAAACAATCAGAATTTAATTTTTCTTGACAAAACACTTGAAAAAGTAATTATCTTGTCGATGGTAAAGTTACTGACTTTTACAAACAGCATCGTGGGTAACCAGGGCTAATTATTTTAACCGTGAAAAGGTCTATGGAAAACAAATATATTTTCAGTAGAAGAACTCAACTATAATGTCTTAATGTCCTGGACTTGAAGTAAACATTATAATTCACAAATATGTTTCAATTACCAATAATAAACAATAATAAATGTTATGATGGCTGTATAATATATCCTTTTTTTTTACAAGCTCTAAGAATTGAAAGGAATATAAGAGTAAAAACATTTTATTATACCACAACAATATAGTGTCAAAAATCAGTGCAAAGTTTTCCTCAAAGCTGGTTCTGCAATAGTTGAAGGGAGATTGTTCTGATCACCTGATTTTGTAGAAACTAATTTTCGTTTTAATATTTGAATATAATCTCGCGCAAATGAGTGGGCCCTAATGTCAATCCATTTCTCATATATTTGGGATTTTATTACTTGGCATAGTTTTTCATTTGGTAAAAAACAAACCAACCAACTCCAGTTAGTTATCTAACAAGGTATTTTCATCTAATTTTGATTTAAGAGCATCTCTAAGATCTTCTCCTTGGCATCTCTTTACAAAAAGTACATTTAATGTTTGATGGACGATTGACTCTATTCGTCTTATAAATGAAAAGAATTCATCGTTAATTTCGACAAGACTTCCCCTATTCACCATTTCGACCCATCTGTTTTTGAATTCTAAAAAATTGTGAACTTTTGAAAATTCATTCTTATGAAATGAATTCGAAAGTTGTAAAGCTGCAACCGCAACACTTTTCGACTTTTTTGAATGACTCAAAGATGTGTACTTCTTTTTGAGTGCAAACACAACATACCCACCAACATAATTGACAATCTCTTGCTCATATTTTGATAAAGGAATTTCTGTTTTGTTGACTTGCTTATTAACCTCAGTTTTATTATTGTCTAATATCAAGACTTGTTCAATAAAATCGGTCATATACGATTGCAAAATTTGTCTAACAGGATCTTTTTGCATTATTATGTACGAAGGGAAAACTGATCTTATAGCATTAATAAATTCTTCGACGATGACTTCTCCGTTTCTATAAGTATGAGATTTTTGCCAAAATAATTCTTGTTCCTTTTCATTAATTATATTAAAGTCATTCATAAATGAAAATATATCCATAGAAATTTTAGTGCAACATTTAACAATGCTCTCATTGTTTGACAGTATCGTGTGTTCTGAACAAAAAGCAAGTAATTGTCTTCCAGGGCTGCTTGGGTGACCTAAGGAATGTATTGGATCATTAATGATGTTCAAAATACATCTATCGAATATGCGTGGTACTTCTGCTTCTACTTCTGATTTTGTAACATGTAAACTTCCTATGAAAAAATAAAAAATAAGCTGATATTGATTGATTACTGACTGTACATATTGAAAAAAACTCAGAATTGTATTTGCTTTTTTTGGAGTGGAAACTTTAGTTTGCTTCTAATTAAGCTAGCGATCATTGTCTAAAAAAACTTGGTACCAAAGACATGCTACTTAATAAGAGTTTCACGTAAAAAACGTTTAGTATGGCGGTGGTTATTCAAGTGATATATACATTTTTTTTGCCTTCCGACATCTACCTGAATGAGCAAACATTTAATAGTTATGTTTAGTGATCTATAATTTATTGTATCCCCTAGTAATTACTTTTATATAATTGTACAAACATACTTTCAACAACTTCATCTTTGTTGCTTGATGATTGGCTACTTTTTGCTTTCTTTGTTTTCTTTTTATCTAAAGTAGAAAATAAAAATAATAAGAACAGGCCACTGACACTGCAGTAGCTTCCAGCTTTGAGTTAGATAACAATTAACAGACACAATTAATTTCATCTAATCTTGTTCACTTGAATATATTAAAATTTGGATGTGGATACATTAGGTAGTAACAGTGCAAATTGAAGATGACAGTAATTATAGTAAACAAGGTTTATTTATTATAAAATGCTGAGAGGAAAGAAGGATTTTTAACCTTTTTTGATTTTTGATGCTGCAAAATTAGCGAAAAGATTCTTCTTATGAGGCAACTGATGATGATCAAAATTATAGTATAGTAAATTAATATAGTATAGTACAGTAGTAAATTAATTATAGTACAGCTTTGCCTTTCCTTTTTTTTTAGTTTCAGCACATAGGCTTTCATGTTTTACAAAAGGAATTTATTTTACATAAGTTTTGCCACAAACTTTACATATCAACTTGTTTTAGTACCGCTTTTTTCTCCTGTAACAACTGCATTTATTGTGCTTTCATCAACAAAACAGAGTTCTGGTATTCCTGCAAGTTTTTCGTTAAAACTTTCTTCGATCAAAGCAATATCATCCATACTTATGTCGTCACAAAAAAACTAAAAGACGTTTTACCAAATTTAGTATCACCCGAACAAACTGCATATGTGAAAAATAGATTTATTGGAGAAGGGGGAAGGTTACTATCAGATATTATGGAGTATACTCACTTAAAAAACATAGAAGAGTTTATTGCTACTGTAGATATTGAAAAAACATTTGATTCTCTTGATCATGACTTTCTTATTTTAGTTTTAGAAAAATTTAGATTTGGAAAAAATTTAATATCTTGGATTATTAATTAGGAACCAAGAATCTTGCGTTATTAATGGTGGCAGAACTAGAAATTATTTTCGCTTAGAACGGGGAGCCCGTCAAGGAGATCCTATATCAGCTTTTCTTTTTATACTATGCTTAGAAATATTATTTTTGATTATAAGAAATAGCAAGAATATTTCCGCAATTAGTATTTTGAAACATTGCTTCCTATATTTTGCTTATGCTGACGACACAACGTTTTTTCTTAAAGATGTGAAATCAGTAGAATGTTTGATAGAAACAATTACTTTGTTTTAAAAATTTTCTGGTTTAAAACCAAATTTAAAGAAATGTGAATTAGCAGGTATTAGTTCTCTGAAAGGGGTTGAGGTGGTCGTCTGTGGTATTAAATGTATAGATCTTTGCAATGATACGCTCAAAATGTTAGGAACGCATTTCTCTTATAACAGTAATATGAAGAAGGATAAAAACTTTCTCAAAATTATAAAAAATATTCAAGGAGTTTTGAAATTATGGAAAATGAGGAATCTTACCTTAGAGAGAAAAATTGTTATTTTTAAAAGTTTAGCCATCTCACAGTTAGTTTAACAATCTTTAATTAACACTATTCCAACTAATTTAATAAAAGAAATGGAGAAAATACAAAGTAGTTTCCTGTGGAATGAATTAAAACCTAAGATAAAATCTTCTACTATTTGTAATGATTATAAAAATGGAGGCTTGAAAATAGAATTGAAAATTGTTTCCTTGCAATGTTCATGGTTTAAGAGGTTGTATGACAATTCGTTTCATCAGTGGAAAGTTATTCCTTTATACTTAATAGGAGAATCTTTTGGTGTTTGTTTTACAATTCACTCTAATTTAGACTTCTGTCATTTTATCAAAAACTATTCTATAATTGGAGAAAGTATATGTTATTTGAGCCTGTAGCTCCTTCAATTATTTTATCACAAAGTTTGTGGTATAATAGCTTTATTCATATAGATAAAAAACCGGTTCACTTTAAGGATTTTTCAAAATGCAATATCAATTTTTTATCTCAACTGTTTATAAGTAACAAATCGAAAACTTGGGATAGTTTAAAAGAAGAATTTAATCTTAAAGACAACATGTATTTCAAGTGGCTTCAACTAACTCATGCTATACCAATTCATTGGAAAACTATTATTTTTGATAATAATAATGATAATATCACAAACCTTATTGTTAATGACCACCATTTGATAAAAAACTGGGGCTTAGTGATCCCCGGCCCCCGGCCCCCAAGATAAAAAAAATATTTTAATTTATCATCAAAGTGATGCTGTATTGTCATATTACCATATAGTATACTTACTTCTTATAAAATAGTTATAAGAAACTCTTTATGAAAGATTTCCTGATATTTTTGTGATTTTAATTGATAGCTTAGAGATTTATTTTCAAACCGATTCGTGAAATCTTTTAATATGTCAAAATTATTTCATATGGAAACCATCTTATCAGTTTACTCAATATCTATATCAATTTGCTCACAAATCACAAAAAACAGGTTTCTATATGGGATTGGTGCATCAACATTAAAATACATTTTGTTTTAATGTGCTACCACATTGGCCTTCACAACAAAACAGCAAATTTTTAATAACAATTAATTGTTAACAATAACAATAAAAATGATCATAATCGCCGCGAAAGGTTAAAGCTAAGTTCACCTTGCGGCAAACATTAGTTGGTTGGAACAGAACCAATATAAGAATCAACCAAGATAACAATTTAGGGAATCACTTTTGGGATTAAAGGCATAAAAAGAGACGTTTCGCCTAAATCAATGTATTATCGTAATTTAATGAAATATATCAAATACTTGTCAAATATAAGGCACCAAACAAAACATGCTTTGACTACAAAAGTACTATAAAATGTTCAATATGTAATAGTTTCTTTGAGTTTCCTAAAATGTGCCTTCGACAAACTACTCTAGGAGCTGGCTATGGTTGAGTATGCAATTGTCTGTACACTAGGTTTGACTTCAAATGTTGAAAATAAAGGTTAAGTAGGTCAAAAAAAAATTACATTCCCTTTTTGGCACTGGGTCATTTGGCGGAAACCGGTCATTAAAGGTGGTGGGTCAGCGTGAATTTACCCCAATGGGAAATAATTCCAATTTTTTTTCAAAAACTTTCATATGATATATCAATGAATTTAAAATTTTGTGCTGTTACACTATTAACATTCCAGGAAAGTTTTATAGTGATTGAATAAATATTAAAGTTTATATTGCAGTTTTAATGGTTTTGTCTTTTTAGGGGGATACCATGGGTAATTTGGTATCACGGTCGTTTAAAACAGGTATAACGTCTCTCATAATTGGTCAATATGCCAATTTTTTTACTGAAAACATGTCGAAAGGTTGGGTTACCATCACCTTAAAATATCTAACAGTTTGAGCAAACTGAAGCACAGTTATCTAACAAATATTCAGATTTTAGGCCCTATTTGGGTTTAAGCCGTTTCGGCTGGGATTTAAAGGAGCTATAACTTCAGTATCATTCATTTTCAAACATTACTTATAATGTGATTATGAATCAGCACAAAATTTTAAATTCATTGATATATCATATGAAAGTTTTTGAAAAAAAA
>JAYJMI010150757.1:0-10263 GCA_036873855.1 Sarsia tubulosa
TAATAGATAAATTTCAATAAATCTATCAATCCGCATATATAACATCCGATAAGACGTCAACTTTCGCAACATAGTACGACAATGATTGACGAAACTTCCACCGACGATATTGATTTTCTTAGACAAATTATCTTATCTCAACAAACACCTGAATTATCCTCATCTGCTTCTACACCTAACATCAATTCTCCGCCATTTACACCTGTTATTAATTCTTCTACACCTTTCAACATCGAAGTCAGCTTTCTTTTAAAAATACGTCAACTTTTTAAAGAAGAAATTGAAGTTGCCTTAACTTTGATTAAAGAAAAAGAACTCGAACTAAGCCACCAACAAATAAAAGAAAAAAATAAAGAATTAGAAGAAAAATTAAAAGAAAAAGAAGAAATTATACTAAAACTATTTAACAATAAAACAAAAACAAATGAGATAACGAATAATGAAAACGAAAAGAAAGCAAGTGCACCTTTAATCATGACAAAACTTCAAGAACCACGAAATAAACAATACGAAGAATACCTTCAGTCAAACTTCTATAAAGAAGTATTAGAAAAAGAAGAAGTGAAAGCTAAAGGAGTAAGTTTTTCAGAAGACAAACTTGAGCCTTCTTCAGAAGACAAACTTGAGCATTCAGAGCATCATTCGATCAACGTTGCTAAAGACACACTATTATCATCAAATAACATCACTCTAAATTCAGGCTCGTATCCCTATCCCAACAATACAACCGTTGTAATGGGCGATTCCATGATTTCAGGGATTGATGAAGCGAAGTTAAATGTAAATTACAACAATATAAAAGTAAGAGACTTCCCAGGTGTGTCAATAAGTGATATGAAACACTACTCGATACCGATACTTAACAAAAAGCAACAAAACATAATTTTGCATATTGGTACGAATGACTGAAAAAACTCGACATCAGGAGATATTTGTGCAAAAATACAGCAACTATTAGCTATGTACAAAAGCCAACTAACCACTGTTAATGTTGTAATATCAACGATAATAGGGCAAACAGACAATAAAGAGGTGCAAATGGTAGTATCTCAAGTAAATATGCTGTTAAAATCATCAAATTTGACGATCTTGGATAACGGTAACATTTCAAACAATTTATTAGGACGTAGGGGTCCCAAGATGTTGGGAAGTTTGCATTAAACATCATAAAGTGTTTAAGATCCATTTACAAACCTTATAAACCGCTATACCTGCAATGATTAAGCAATCCTAAAGACATTTATCCGAATTTTGAGCAAGCTTTCAGTGCTGAAATAGGTAGTGATATTTCTTTATTAGGCGATTGGAGAAAAAGTTATCACAAGAATCTTTTCAATGGCCATTTAAACATTAATTCTCTTAGAAATAAACTCATTTACATAGATGAATTATTCAAAGATAAAATTAATATACTCCTCCTTTCAGGAACAAAAATTGACAATAGTTTTCCTGATAGTCAATTCAAAATGGAAGGCTATAATTTATTCCAAAAGGATCGTACCAGTAAAGGAGGGGGAATAATGTTCTACGTAAATGAGTCTATTATTTGTACAAAACTTTCCTCTCAAAATCAAAAAGAAATTGAAGTTATATTCATTGAAATAAAAATCCGTAAGGAGAAATGGCTATTCGTAGGTGTCTATAAACCACTAACCCAATCAAATAAAGAGTTTATAGAATCAGTACAACTTTCTTTAAATTACTACACTCAGCATTATGAAAAAATCATAATCTTGGGAGACTTTAATATAACTGTTAAAGAAGAAAATATTATAAATCTTATGGAAAATTTCGATCTCTCAAGGTAATACATTAAAGGTAAAACCAAAAACTAAAATATATCGATGCTTTAAAAACTTTGATAAAACCTTATTTGATCAAGAGCTCGCTGAAGAACTTAACAGTTTAAGTTTGAATTTTGAAACTTTTGTAAAAACTTTTAAAGACATTTTAAACTTACACGCTCCCATAAAAAAGAAGATTATGCGAGCCAATAAGAACCCATTTATGAATAAAGAATTAAGAAAAACCATTATGCTACGTTCTAGATTAAGAAATAACTATAATTAATCAAAAAGCTTGAAAGATTGGAATCAGTATAAAAAACAACGAAATAGTTGTGTAAAACAACTTCGGAAAGTCAAAAAGGAGTACTATAACAATTTAAACGTAAACAAAGTTTGCGATAATAAAAACTGGAAAAGCGTAAAGCCACTAATATCTAACAAAGTTCAAACGTCAAACAAAATAACTTTGATTGAAAATGATGAAATTATTGAAAATGAATGCTACATTGCTAATATCATGAATAAGCACTTTATTAATGTTTCTAAGAAATTGAATCTAAAAGAAGACAGTGCAAATTTCCTCGAAAATATTGATGATATTCTCAATCACTAAGAAAACCATAGAAGCATTATTAAAATCAAAGAAAGTAATAATGACCTTCTTTCTTTTAAACTCAATACAATTACACCTGATGAAATGCGAAAGGAAATTAATAGCCTCGATATGAATAAAGCTTCAATTTCTGACGATATTCCTGCCTCAATCCTTAAAGGCAGTTGTGACATTTATATTAATAAACTAACTGATATTTGCAATAATTGCATTACAGAGAACGTTTTTCCAGACTCTTTAAAAGTTGCTGAAGTAACTCCTAAGAAATCTGAAAAACAAACAAGGCAAATTATCGTCCAATAAGCATCCTATCAAAGTTATCAAAGGTTTTTGAAAGAATACTTCGTAAAAAAAATTCAAGTTATATGGAAAGTGCTGTTAAACGTGCTGTTAAAAGTTGATGGTCAGTTTAGCTCCTGGATGGAAATAATTTGTGGCGTTCCTCAAGGTTCAATATTAGGACCAATTCTTTTCAACATCTTTATCAACGACATATTTTATTTCTTAGAAAATGCTAGACATATTTTATTTCATAGAAAATGCTAGACTGTGCAAAAATTTTACACTTTCTAATGTTCTAGAAGAAAAGATTCTTGGGATAACTATTGACCACCAATTAAATGTTAACTCGCATATTAAGGGTATTTGTAAAAAAGCTGATCATAAATTATTTTGTTAAGTCTCAATTTAATTACTGTCTATTAATCTGGAGGTTTTGCAGTAGAAAAGCAAACAATAGAATTGACAATATTCAGAAAAGATCTCCTTGACTTTTATCTAATGACTATGAATCTTCCTTTGAAGAATTACTTAGCTTAAATAAAGAAATCATTACTCATCAAAGATGCCTACAATTACTCTGCCTGCACTGAAACATTTAAAGTAATTAATAACCTAGCAACCGAAATTATTACTGAAATCTTCCCTATTCGAGTTACTCAGCACAACCTGAGTATTTTTAACAATATTTTTCTATGTGGAAACCCGCGCACAAAAGGGTACGGGAAATCTGGAATACAGTTCCTGAGGAATTTTAAAACTCTAAGAGTTTAAGTCTTTCTAAGACCAAAGTTAAAAGCTGGAAAGCAGACAAATGGCTTTGTAGTATAGGTACCTGTCCCAAGTGGTTACGGCTTTTTCACTTGATTCCTAGATTCCTAAGTCACACTCGCCAATTGTCTGAGCCAATCGTTTTCTTTCCTATCAATGAATAAATCGATATAAAACGCATGTGGTGAGAATGAAAAAGCGTAGAAATAAGAAAAAGGCCACGCAATTTATGACCTTGATTGTCTGAGAAATCGTTTATATCAATTTACCCACTTAATACGAGCTCTATTCGGTCCGAAAATTGTCTTATTCCTCCTAGAAACGCTCTTTTTTTTCATTTCTGCAAAAAAAAAATACCCTAATTCCTTTTCGATTGCTCTTTTTTAGCTAATTTAAGAAAGGACAAATACAGTATTTCTTAAAACTAGCTTTTTTTCATGGTCAAAATATTTTAGACAAACTGGTAATTTCAGCGAAAATCGCTTTTTCAGAAAGATTTTTAATAGCTAATTTCTAAGGTTTTTCGCCTTTAATCGAAAAGTTGAGAATTCCCTGGTGGAGACTGGGCACTAGGTACCTGTGCCAAGTGGTTACGGCTTTTTCACTTGATTCCTAGATTCCTAATCCACACAAGTCTTAAGTCACAATCGCCAATTGTCTGAGCCAATCGTTTTCATTCCTATCAATAAATAAATCGATATAAAACGCTTGTGGTGAGAATAAAAAGCGTAGAAATAAGAAAAAGTCTACGCAATTTATGACCTTGATTGTAGCTAGACATATGTAATTATTTCGTTTTAAACCGGAAAGAGAAGAGTTGGATAGAGCGTCGTGGTACTGACACGGAGGTCGTGGGTTCGAACCCCACTTCGGCCAGAATTTCGGCATATCTCTCCATATAGAATATATGATATAAAACAAAAAGACTATTCTTTAATGCCAGATAGTTGCAAATAAGGAGAGAAACAAGTAATTAAATGAATATTATTCGTTATTTCATACAAATCTATTGGGATCGTATTCACTGTAAAAGAAAGATATAAAGCCATATAGTAATTAAGGACTAATACGCATGAACTACAATAGGCACGACTTTTAATGGCGTTACAAAAGTAAACCAGAAGCACAGGAGCTTGAAATCTTTCCTTTTTAACTATAAATTATGCCAGTACCTTAAAATTAAAAGTTTGAACAACTGTTTATTACTGTAATGTAAATCTTTAATCAACGCAGTTAGTTCTTGTTAATATTGTTGAAAGTATTAATAACAACATTTTTATAGAAAGTTCAATACTTCTTGAAAAACACGGAAAACAGAAACAAACTTTTAATCAAACAACTAGCACAACTGAATAAATAAATAAAATTAATGAAAGTTTATATAGAATCTTTTGACTTTTTGTTTTCTAAAAAAACATCAAGATGAAGCAAATTAAGTTCTTCGTATTAATTCTAGTATTATCAATTACTGTTTCAGTTAGTATACAGGATGATTTATCGTTACGTAGTTTCATGGAAAGAGAAATTGCTGCAATGAAATCAATCTACCAGCAACAAAAGTCGAGCTGCGATCTGAAAATTTCTAATCTGCAATCTAATTACCAACAATTAGTTCATGAGGTAACAATGCTGAAGACAAAGACACGTTCTCAACACTGCCAGTTACTTTCAACAGACATTTGTGGACCATGTACTTGCTTTGACGACTTTGAAATAAAAGAAAAATATTATTGTGACTGTCAGAATCTGACACCAAAAAGAGATTGTCTTGCATTTTACCAAGCTGGAATAAAAACAAACGGTATTTACAAAGTCACCATGAATAACATGAAAACGATGGAGGTTTATTGCGATCAAACGACAGACGGAGGAGGGTGGACCGTGATACAACGTCGTGTAGATGGTAGTGTGAACTTTAATCTAAATTGGAAAGAATATAAAGAAGGTTTTGGAAAGTACCAGCATGAATTTTATCTCGGCAACGAAAACATTTATATATTATCATTACAAGGAATGTACCCAAAGGGAAGTGAATTGCGAATTGACATGGAAGACTGGGAGGAGAAAAATGTCTTTGCAAAATATAGTTTGTTTCAAATTGGAAATGAAGTTACAAAATACCAGTTGTATGCTTCTGGTTATTCAGGAAATGCCGGAGATAGTCTTGCTCATCATAATGGTCGTAAATTTTCTACCTACGATCAGGATAATGAGGACGATGTTGCATTTTGTGCTCGAGTTTATCATGGAAGTTGGTGGTATGGTCATCATTGTCACGATTCTAGTCTTAATGGCGAGTATCTCATTTATGGGCAGGCACAACTTGGCCATGCCAGAGGAGTTATTTGGAGTACTTATAAAGGATATACTTATTCTCTTAAGAGTGTAGAGATAAAAGTTAGAAGAAAAACTTGAATATTTTGATCTAATATTTTCTTTTTGATCTATCAATATAATGAACACCAAGCATGAGCATTCGCGGAAGGTATATTTTTAAATCTTTATTCATTCCATTTGTACTGAAATCGCGAAAGTTAATTCCCCAAATGTCGAAAACATTTCTACACGCGAAGGTCTCTTCCGCATAACATATATCCTTTAAAGTAGGGGGAAGCTTTTTGGTCCTAAGTACAATCTTAGTGTACCTTAGTGTACCATAGATGAAAGTTCCTTAAGTTACATTAGATGAAAACCTTGGCCTTACGTACCCCATACATCAACCTGTATACAAAGGGGTTATCAACCCTAAGGATAAACAAAACTAACCAACAAATCTCATCAAGTGACAAGATAAAGTCACAAATAAAGACGTTTACATTGATTGTATGCACAAAATGGAAGGTGGTTTCTAATGTAGGAATTTCAAATGGTAGGACTTTATTTTTTTTCCTTGTATAAAAAATACTAGTTGAAGAAATTGAAATTTAAAACTAATTTAACTAATTTAAGTAAAGCTTGAAAGACAGCACTTAAGTAACCAATGAATTTTATCCGTTTTTAAAAACTATTTAATGAATGGGTAACCGCTCAGATTCAATCTGCTGATAATTTCATTTATAACAAACAAATCAAGTAAGTAATCTGTATAACACACTGGGCAAGCGATCAGGAATGTCAAATATTTCAAAATATTCCCAATTTAAGGGAGTACTTTTAAACTAATATCTGGCCGGGCAACTTTTATTAAATGTAAGTTTTATTATATGTATTATATACAAAACAAGGAATCAGTTACTAATGGACGGACCCCCGGAAAAAAAAGTTTAACAAGAATTTTCAGACATTGTACAAACTTTAAAAAATTATGACAAACGGATCTTGAGATATATTGAAAAAATATAAATTTTGGCCCAAATTAACCCTTTTGATTACGCAACAAACATTTTGACCCTAGTTACCTGTAAACAAGAATTTTCGAAACGGAGACACTAATTTGCCTCTCACTTTGTGCAAAATATCAAAAAAAATTAATAATGGGATCTTGAGATATTTTAAAAAAAGTCAAATTTTGATCCAATTTCTAGGAAAATAAGAATTTTCAAAAAAATCGGGCATCGTCACTTTTTTTCATTTATGACCATATAATTTCATCAAAAAAATCAATCTACCCGCTTCATCAAATTTATTCGGCTAAACTCTACAGTGTACAAAACAACGTTTTATAACAATAGAAAAATTATAAGTAGTTGAAAAACAAGAGTTTTATATTCTACGTAATTGCATTTTCCCAGTACTTTCTCTCCTTTTGAAAGTAATGGTTTACGAGTTTGAATCTGATAGAGCAAATTTATGACAATATTTATTCATTTCAATCATGAGATTTTGAAAATGAATTGTAATGCAGGCAATTGCACAATATTTTAATTGAGATTCGATAAAAGCCTCTGCATATATTGAGGGGCCGTTTATAAGGAGGCGAGCTACAGTTAACCGAGCTAACCCGCCTAGCCGAGATATCACCTATAATAGAAAACTCTAGACTAGTTTAGTCTCTCTATATTGTTAATAAAAAAATATTCTTTAACCTACAGAAAACAAATAGGAGATTTGAGCTTTTGATTTTAGAAAACCGTACAGGATTTTTTTTTACGGGAAAATAAACTCAGACTGCAGTCTAAGAAAACTCGTATAAAATGTAAATTTGTTTATAAAATATGCGGGCTAGCCAGCCAAAGCGAGATCTCACTTGAACTTCCGGGGTATCGGTTCGGCTAAGCATACGAAAGTAAAGCCTGGCGAGATGAGATTCTTGAAGTTTGTTTTTAAAATATTTTTGGTTTTATGTAAAAAGGCGTTACGAAAGAAATAACGTAAAAAATATATGATTTAATTTTTATCCATTATGATATGCTTTATTAAAAAAGTTAAACCTTCGAATAATATTCATATTTGTAAACAAAAAACTTCCATCCCGACCGAACAAGGTAAATTAACTGCATAAAAAAGCTGAAGTTCATCTCAACTACTCCAGCCGTACTAATCGGGTGAGCCCGCCTCATATAATCAGCCCCAGTGATTCCTGCTTTATTCTACAGAAAGATATTTTCACAAATATCATTGAATTTTCACCATATTTGCTTGATTAAAGATAGAACACTTTATTTCCTATTATCCTTCTGATATATAATAGCTATATGCTTAAAAATCTTTAATTTCAGAACCAATACTATCCCCAGGTAACTTGACCTTACTATCTTCTTCTATATATCTTTTAACCTTCTAATCTGTATCTTGAAACAAGCAGATGATACTAACCCTATATTCACTGTTTTTGAGGGCAATGCCGTAAAATATTGACCGACGTTAAAAGTATTGTCCCGAGCTTGCGAGGGCAATACGTCAACGGAGGTCAATATTTAAGGTATTGCCGCCAGAAAACAGTGAATATATGGTTTATTATCAAACTTATTTTTTTCTTTCTTTTAGTCAAGGTATTATAATCAAATCTCAATTTAAGTTCAATCTTTAAGAAAAACAGCAATGAAGAAACTTCATAACATGACTTCTTTTGTGAATTCAACTTATCTGTATTCAATTTCAAAAAATTAGTTCCAAACATTAACCTTACATATTTTTGATTTATTTTTGAATGGGCAAGTATCAGGTTACTACTAAGAGTAAAAGTCAACCTCGTTCCCAGACCTTTATGTTTTTTTTACGAATTTTGACGTAGTTTTTCGTTGAGTAAAAGTGCTTCAGAAGTATGACATTAGAACTTTTGATTAATCAGCTGCTCGAGACTGGTAGTTGCGCTATCATAAAGATTTAGATTTTTTTTCTATATATAGTATTACATGGAATTATTTCCATGGTGATAACAATAATGATAACTATCTGAAAATTTTGACTCTAAATAATGAGAAGGATAAATAATAACATAAATAAAAATAATAATAACAAAGCTTTACAGTGATTTCAAATAAATCTTAAAAATTAAGATTTTCTCGATACTTAAAACACATTTTTTATTCTTTGGATAAATGAAACTAACCTAAAATTTGACCTCTAGCTAACCAATCTTATGAATGCAAACCACACAATGCAATTGAATGCATTTCATTTGACTTTTTCTGTTTAATTAGATTGCCGTGTTTGAAGTTTCGTTCACGGCGTAAACAAGGTCGTTAGGTATAAAATTAAGTAGAAAGATCAATTTAGACATCTTCAAAATCGACTTCCTTTTTAAAAGTTTCTAGAAAGATTAGTTGATACGTTATAAAATCACGTGGTGTCTGGGCTAGTATAAATGTTGTTGTTTGAAGCGTTTTAAGCTTTAGGTTCTTGATTAAGCCAATTTTTAGCAAATAATGTGCAAACATTTCTGCCAATAGTTTGTCTTTTGTTAGCGACTTCTAGATATTTCGTTCTGATTTTATAAAAATAAATGAAGATGTTAGTCCAGGGAGCGAAATTAAAGACATAAATAATGATAACAAGTTCATTTCATAGAACTTTTGATTTAGGGGCTTTTGATCTATCCTGCCTTACCGAGATCTCACTTGGGGGCTGTTTATATTACACAACTTATAAAATCACAAAGAATGATTCCATTTCGAGTGATACTGGTAGTATAACTGACCCAGTTTAAAAAACTATCAAAAAATATAAAAAGCATCCTAGTATCTCGGCTATTAAAGAAAAAATGAGTCACAAATAAATTAAATAAGTAAATTTACCTACCCCTCCGATTTTTTTCTTTCTATTAACTTTTGCCCCGAATGGGGCAAAAACTTTTGACTTTTAGTATTTTTTATGAACAATTCAGTATACAAGTATACGGGGTATCACAACAACAGGAAGTGTTTTTTTTTTCATGTTGTTGAACCTAGGTAGCATCAAAAAACGGCAAAAATGGCAAAAAAATGTGATTTTTTTTTCTAAATCTTAATTTAGCCAAAGTTAGCGTGGAAATAAATTATATATGTATAGTTAAGACTTACCTTTAGAAGTTATATCTTATTAATATCTATCTATCTATCTAGAATTAATAAATAAATAAATAAATAAATAACACTAGAAAATATAACAATTCAGATGGAAAAAAGGAAAATTTAATACAAGTAAATTGCACACTAAAGCTTTTCTTGATTCTTCAGAGTGTGTCTTACAATAGTGTAAACAAATATTAAGTTTTCATAAATATTAACATTTTAACAGATTTAATTAGTCATAATTATTCTATTTTATCTTTTGTTTAATGTGTCGTATCTACTTATATGAAAATTAGTTTCCTAAGTATTCTTCACTCATTTCTTATAGGATAAGAATAACTACTGTTTTCTGTGAAAACTGGTATTATTGGTATTGCTTGGT
>JAYJMI010150979.1:0-10262 GCA_036873855.1 Sarsia tubulosa
GTGTTTGATTAAAAGTTGGAAAATTACAAAGGTTTTAAAATAGGTTTTGTATTGTATCGTGCCTCCAGTGTTCTTCAGCTTCTTTTGGTGTGAATAACCAGGAATCAAATGTTTTCTTTCGTGAAATTTGAGATAAATTAAATTAACTTCGTTTATTTTTCAAATTTAAGAAATCACCCTCGTTTCACTCAGGCAGTTGGCGATTTCACTCAGGCGATTGTTTTCAAAAATTTGATAAAAAACTTGTTCGATTTATCCCAAATTTTCCTATAAAACGTGATTACTAGAACTAATTTCTATTTTACCGAAAATTTTACCAACAAATTAAAATAAACAGAAACTTTGCATTGTGGTATTGGCTGGGGGATTTGAATGTGTTCAGAACGTACAGAAGCATCCAACAAATACGTTTCAATTAATAGCTGTTCTACGGTCTTGTTTTCAGTTCCACGTTTTTAAGGTGGTTATAAAAATGTCTTAGAACACACATATTTTCCGAGAAAGCTTAACTTACGTTTCTAGAATTAGATAGTATTTCCCAGTAACGCTCTTTATAAAAGTTCTGATAACAGCAATTTTTCCAAGGACAGAAAGTTCTTAGAACAACAGTTCCGTTGGCTGCTTTCGAACGTGTTCTCCTAAAATTTTAAATTTTAAGCTGTACTAAACGCTAACCCTGACAAATTTAGACCCTTCCTAAAATTAATGTTAACCCAAACACTGACCCTAACCCAGAAAATATAAACCCATCCATACGTCATTTCGAAAGTGATGTCATTCAGCAACTTGCTTGGCAAAACTAAATGTTAATAAATTTATTAATTATGAGAATACATAACCATTAATAACTTTTTAATGGTATTGTACTCTTGAGATGTCCCAGAAAATCCCATAACGCAACGTTTTAAAAGCACATGTTAAAAACAGCAATATCGTCTATTGAGCGCTAAAATTAACTTAAACATTTTTAGAGAGTTATAGATAAATAAACTTTAATGTTCATGATATTTGCAGAATGACGAGGTAAATTTATAGAAAGAATAAGCATAGAGCTTTCAAAAAGATCTGTCTATCGATTGCATGCATAATTTTTAATTAAAGCTAGATCATAGTTTCTCGAGAACATAATTCAAGATAAAAAAATTAAAAAGCAGATCAAACTGGTACCAGAAAGAAGGGTCATAATACTAGAAAAATTGTATTTTGGAAAAATTGTAAATTGTAAATCAAGTATTTGCTAGTACTTTCTGCTTTACTTTTTACTATGTCATTTTGTTTCAAGGCTCCATACCTAAACCTACGTCTACAGACGTTATTGTTAAAGGGAATGCTGGACAATATGGTTTCTACAGAGTCAACTATGAAGTGAAAACATGGAAGAAATTTACAGAAGTCTTAAAGAAAAACCGCAAAGTACAACTATGTTGATTCTACAAACTTTTTTATCTCTTCTTCATCGACATATAGTTTCTTCCTATAGGTTATTTTAATATTTTTGGATAATTCTGCTCATTTGCTGCATGATGAGGTCAAAATGTTAATTTTTCGATACATGTAATTTTTGCATTTTCGTCAATGAAAGAGCTGTTGATTCACTATAGGCATGCATTTGTATGGTTTTACAATACTGCTCATGTGCTGTATGATAGCCATTTGATAGTGTCAGGGATCCAATGTCTATCTATCACTTGTTTTTTATGCACCCTTAGATTTAGGTAATAGTCCATAACCTTTTCAAATTTTTAAAAGGTCTAATTCAACTAAGTTAGAACACTTTGCATGGGTCGCATAATATAAATTTACCTTGTTGTCAATTTTTTTATTACAAGTTACAATATACTGCCATTCTAGTTCTATCTCATGAAGTTATTCTTTGATTATGTTAAAAGTTTTTGTTATTTTGATGCATTATTTATTTGGTTTCTGAAACTGTTTTTTAAATCTTTGTTTTTTTATAAGAATTCAAATTTTGTCCTTTTTTTCCCTCTTTCTTTTTTTAAAAAAAAAACACCACTTTTTATAAATAAAAACTTTAATTTCTGATGGACAATTTGAATTTTGCTTTTGCTTCGAAAATATTACTTTAATTGACTTCTTTTAATACATATCTTTTTTATATATGTAAGGTAAAGAAAAACTACGTTTATTTTAGAACTTAAAGTTTCATGCTGCCACTCGGACAACAATTTTCAGTAAAAAAAATTCTTTATAAGATATAGAGCACTCTTTACTGAACAAAGAACTGAACTTATTTTATATAACACTTACATGATTTACATTTAACGAATTATAATTACATTTAGATATTTGATGTAAAAGATCGAGCTGGATTGTTATCAGATGCATTTGCGTTGGCTAAGTAAGTCCATAGTTGGCTAAATACATTTATATTCGGCTAACTAAGTTTATATTCGGCTAAGTAAGTACATAGTTGGCTAAATACGTTTATAGTTGGCTAAGTAAGTTCATAGTTGGCTAAGTAGGTTTTTGTTTGACTAAGTAAGTTCATGTTTGACTAAGTAGTTTTTTGTTTGGCTAAGTAAGTTTATATTTGGCTAAGTAAGTTCATAGTTGGCTAAATACGTTTATAGTTGGCTAACTAAGTTTATATTCGGCTAAGTAATTTCATATTTGGCTAAGTAAGTTTATAGTTGGCTAAGTAAGTTTATAACTGGCTAAGTACGTTTATAGTTGGCTAAATAAGTTTTTGTTTGGCTAAGTAAGTTTATGTTTGACTAAGTAGGTTTTCGTAAGGCTAAGTAAGTTTATGTTTTGTCTAAGTAAGTTTATAGTTCGTTTAAGTGAGTTTATAGTTCGCTAAGCAAGTTTATCTTAGGCTAAGTAATTTCATGTTCGCCTAAGTGAGTTTATATTTGGCTGAGTAAGTTTATGTTTGGTTAAGTAGGTTTATATTTGGCTAAGTAAGTTTATATTCGGCTAAGTAAGTTTATGTTTGGCTAAGTATGTTTATATTTGGCTAAGTAAGTTTATGTTCGGCTAAGTAAGTTTATGTTTGGCTAAGTAAGTTTATATTGGGCTAAGTAAGTTTATATTCGGCTAAGCAAGTTTATGTTTGGCTAAGCAAGTTTATATTCGGCTAAGTAAGTTTCTGTTTGGCTAAGTAAGTTTATATTCGGCTAAGTAAGTTTATGTTTGGCTAAGTAAGTTTATATTCGGCTAAGTAAGTTTATGTTTTGCTAAGTAAGTTTATATTCGGCTAACTAGGTTCATATTTGTGAGTTTACAGTTTCCTAAGTAAGTTTATGTTTGGCTAAGTGAGTTTATGTTTGGCTAAATAAAGTTGTATCTGGTCAAATGAGTTTTTGTAATTTCTATTTTGCTAAATAAAGTTGTTTTTAATAAAGTGGTTTTTAATAAAGTGGTTTTTAATAAAGTGGTTTTAATAAAGTGTTTTTTAATAAAGTGGTTTTTAATAAAGTGTTTTTTAATAAAGTGGTTTTTAATAAAGTGGTTTTTAATTCTGTTCAGTGTGATCAAGCTATTACTGTAAGGTGATTAAAGTTTGCTGGGATTAATGTTCGCGGATGTCGTGGATTTTGGCCTTATTCCCCAAATTCCGCGAAATTAAATCCAAACGAAAATCAGCAATGTCGTCATCCGCGAATATAAATCCTTGCGAACAATTTGAACGAACGATTGCACGAACAATAATCCAGGAACTTTAATTCCTGCGAACTTTATTCACCTTAAAAAAATACTAATTTTCTGTTGTCACAATTCACTGTTCTATTATTTTCTATTTGTAGTTCTGGTCGTTTGGGGTTTGATATAGCTTTTGAGATCTTTGATTATATTGGTTCAGAAGAAGATTATATACCATGGAAGGCTGCATCTAGTGCTATTGGTGGTATCCCTTCCCTCTTACCCAAGACATCAGCTGCACGAAAGAAACTTCAGGTGCGTTGTTGTTTTATTATTATTTCGATATAAGGAAAGCAAAAATTTGACTCATCATTTTTTATTCCATTGTTAATTTTGTACACGTGGTTCGAATTTTAGCATTCGGATGTATATGTAAACAACATGAAGAACCCAGCATCCATACACAAATATGATTTGTTAATTTCAACAATCGGTTATTATCACGTGATATTTCTCTTTGTTATCAACAAAATCTGTCAATCATACGATGCTGATTATGCATATCTTGACAACTTTGATGAGTTGGGGAGCCCCTCGTTGATATATATAACGACTGAATAACTTTAAGTTTAAATGAAAAACAAGAATCTAAATGAAGTTTAGATCGTGCAAAGTATAATTGTACCTTTAACGTTGCATTTTAAAGGGATTTTCAACTTGTCGTTGATTTTTAAAAGGACTTATCCAGGTGTTTCCGACGAAAATAAATAGTCGCTATTGGAATATACCACTACATTAGTATCCTGTGGAAGTTTAAGGGAATTTAATTATAAAAAATTAGTTAATAGAAAACTATATAGCTTACTGCAAAGTTTAAACTTTTTTTTATTTATTTTCCCTGGACTAAGCTAACGTACCATGCTTAGTTTCATTAAACTATGCATAATTAAACTACGCATAATTAAACTACGCATAATGAAACTATGCATAATTAAACTACGCATGCTCTTTGATAGGTTACTCTAATTACGTTATGCTACGAAAAAGCTGTTATGAGAAAAAGCTAAAGTACTTAATTTTCAGACCACCAGCTTTTCCGAAGGGGTCCTATAAATTTATTCTTGTCTTTTTATGTTCGTCCTTCCGTCCTTCCACGACACCTTTTTCCCAAGATCAGTTCGTTAGTTTTAACACATTTTTTTGCATCAAGTTTGAGAATCATTAAAGTATAAAAATATCAGAGCTGGATTTTTATCGAAATAAAAACTGTTGTTGTTAAAAATGACATTTTGTTAAATATCTCAAAATCCAATTGTTGGATTATTTAATATTTTGCACAAAGTTAAAGGGTGATAGATGGCGAAGTTACCATATTACTGAAAACTCTTCTTGTTGTGGAACAGAATCAAAAGGTCAAATTTCTATGCAATAGGGATTTTTAGCATGTCAAAAAAAAAACATATATATAATGGAAATGTTCCTATAACTAATTTTAAAGGCCTAATAATGTGTTATTTACATAATTCTTGGGGGTACATTGGTAATTTATCTCTTGTTGGACCACCGACTATGCCGACAGGAGTCCTATAAATTCAGGCTTGTCCGTCCGTCCGTCCGGAACGCATTTATCTCAGGAACCGTTCATCAGTTTTCTCTGATTTTTTGCATGAAGTTAAAGGGTCATAAATTTAGAAATGTGACGGAGCTGGATTTTTTCGAAAAATTCTCGTTTCCATGGAAACAGGGTCAAAATGTCAAATTCGGTCGTTTTTCAATATATCTCAAGATCCGTGCATCAGGTTTTTGTAATTTGTTGCACAAAGTTAGAGACAAGTACAAGTTATAAACTGACATAAGTTTCAAGGTTTCAAGTTTCAATTTTTTGTGTGCGAAATTTATACTTTGCACGATATCTCATGCTACAAAGTACCGATTCATTTGAAAATTTGTACAATGATAGATATTATTAAAGTGCAGTATTTGATCCTGCATTTTCTTCAAAGTTTTGCTCGTTTGCTACATGATGAGATGAAAGAAATTCACTATAAATATTTTATTTTATTAATGGAAGATCAATTGTCAGTGTTATTTTTTTTTTTGATTATCAAATGTTTTTCACTTTTATTGCCATCATGCTCATTTGCTGCATGATGAGATTGACTATTTTGGTTGTTGTTATCTTTCATTTCAAAAATTTATTGCCGGGGGTCCAATGATAATTATCCCTTGTTTGGCAAGTTTTTAATCTTTAAATGATCACCACAGTTTAGCTGTTACTATAACATAGCCTGATTTCGTTTTAATGGGTAAATATCTTAATTCTATTGAAATGATATAAGAGGAATAATAAACAAATTATATGTATTTAAATTTTAGAAATACCAATTGAGTAAAGTTTCAAAATTATTCGAAAAGTATCAGTTAATAAAACAAGACGATCATTTAACGAGGTAAGAATTTTTACTATTTTAAAACAATAGGATTCTTCTCTTGTTTTTCTTGATTACTTCTAGCGCTAACAAAACTGTGGTCCATTTATCAGTCCTTTGCCTATACATGATTTTACAGTCTCTGCAAAACACGGAGGTAAAAAAACAAAAATAATTATAAAGAGTTAAAATAAAAATAAAGAGTTGCACCTTGAATTTTTTTTTTGTTAAATTTTGTGACTTTTATCGCTTTGTTTTATTTAAAAATTGCTGGTATGTGTAAAACAAAGTATTCTCTATCTTTCTGTATCCAAACTTTGAATTGAAAAAAATAATTTTTAACCCAATTTCATGTTATTGCTGCGTCCACGGCTTTTAGCGTGCTAAAATTTAAGTTTTTACCCCCGTTTTTTACTACGATTTTTTTGCTTCTGCGCGGAAATCCTTTGATGTTTCTTAAAAGCCTCGATAATCTTGTTTTTTGCAAGTTTTATCTAGAAAACGGTCCGGAAAAATAAAAAGCTAATTTTTTTTAAAATAGCTGTTTCGTTGTTATTTAGTTTTCGATGTCCAATGTTATTGATACCAATTTAGTTGCTGTTGCAGTTTTTCCTCTAATTTTTGACTGATAAATTTTCTTTAGCATCTTTGTGGAAGCTTTTTCAAGTATCTTCCGCAAAGATGCTAGCGATAATTTATCAGTCAAAATGGCCCAACTAAAAAAGTTACTATTATGGATAGGCAATCAATTATTTATTATTTATTTATTTCTTTATATATTTTAGGTATTTACAAGTATTGATAGCAGGTAAAGCATGTGGAAATGGACATCAAGGTTGTTTAAGCAATGCAACTGAGTTATTTCAAAAATGGAAAGCAGACCCTGTAAAAAACCCGTATGTTTTCTTTGTTTTACTTTGATAAATTTCTATTGCCTCCTTTTATTATTTCAATTATTTAGCTATCTTGGGCAAGCAATACAAGTTTTGACCCAAAATAGGCATTTTACTCTGTATATCTCCTTCCGTTTATTAATTATTTCTAGTAGACGATAAAAGGGGTAAAAACTAACATTATTTCGTTATTTCTGTATTACCTTATTTTGAGCAAATGAGGCAAAAACAAACATTTCACTGTGTATCTATAAAATTCAGTGGTATTTCAAATTTCAGTAATTCATAACAATCTAGAGCTTCGTTTGTTCAGCATTCTTTAGCATAGAGGCGTTTAATAGATATTAAAGAAATTTCTATCCGATTTCCCGATTTTTCGAAAAATTGTAATTTTTATTTAAAATAGCGTCTTTGCGAAGGAGAGTGCTTGTTCGGTACAAACCACTCACATATTCAACCTTTGCATTTTAAATCTGTAAATTTTATATTCCAGTCTGCAGTATTGTAAATTTTGTATTGTTTTTTCATAAAGGGTTCCTGGTGATTTCCGAAGTCTTGTATATTATTACGGTGTGGCCAATGGTGGTGTAGAGGAATGGGATTTTGTTTTTAAACGTTACCAAGACAACAAGATTGCATCTGAAAAAGGGAAATTATTATATGCTTTAGCTGGTACAAAAGAAGCTTGGTTGATTGACAGGTAAACTAATTTTAATCCATAGTGCACACAGGGCATGATATGAACGTTTACTGCACGTTCAGAAAGGGTACAGTACGCTTTTTAAACGTATATTGGACTTCTAAATGTCGTCACGTAACAACTGATTCTGACAGTTCTTTATGAATTAGATTTTTTTATAATAATAACAAGGAATGACTTTAGTATAATTGGATCAGATTCGCGAAAATAATGTTTTTATTAGGTGTTGTTACTTTAATTTGTATTTTTTAAGTGCTATAATTTTTACGTAATGACAAAAATTTAGTCTAAAATGTCATACTAAATTGTACTGTTCTTGATCTCCATTGTTCTATTTGTTTTTTGATATTTATTCTCATTAATAATTCTTTAAGGTGAATTTCTATTATCTAAGTCTGGATCGGGATTTAAACTGAATTAGTAGTTGCTTGCATTCTGTGTTCTATCAATGTAAAGGTAAGACTTCTAGGACTTCTTCTAACTGCGGCTGATGTAGTTGTTAAATGCTGTGTTCTATCAATGTAGAGGTAGAAATGTAGAAGTTAGTTCGTACCCTCTAGGACTCCTTGTAACTGCGGCCGATGTAGTTGTTAAATGAAACTAAACTAAACTTTTTGTCACAAATAAGCTAGCCTTGTTCTAGCAAATTGGATGAATATCTGACAATATATGACATGAGCACCAGAGTTTCTTCTCATCAAAACCAAAACTCTTGGCTTATTTTTATAATTTTATCGACCCGATCTGACGGCATGAAAATGTGCATACTTACAATTACGGTTATAAAATCTTAGACAAATGGGTGTCATTTTAAGACTAAACATAAATACATAATTTCTAAACTTTTTCACCTTTAATTTTTAATTTGATACTTGACCCGAGGCTCTTTTTAAACGTGTTACAGCTTTTTCACATGATTTCACGATTCCTGAGGTACTTAGTCTTCATAGCTATTTAACCAAGCCAGTCATTTTCACTTCAATCAACTGGCATAAACACATTGATATAAAAAGTTAAATTTGTGTTTAGATATTTGAATTATGCTTTAAAAAACGAATCTAACGCTTGTGGTGGAATCAAAACTTTCTTGACCTTGATTGTAGTTATGACCACATAATAAAGTACAGACAATTTTCTCTTTATATTCAGATATTTGAATTATGCTTTAAACGAATCTATCATCAAGAGTCAAGATGTATCTACAGTTTTTAGTTATGTATCCAACTATAATGGGAATGGCAGATATCAAGCATGGGCTTTCTTGAAAGAAAATTGGCATATCATCGAAGAAAGGTAATTTTGATTTTAAATTTGGAATGCACCAATTGAAAATCAGTAACTTTATTTACTTAGTTCTACCATCATATGGATATAGATAGTCTGGGGAGGAATTATATATGGAATTGCATTTGTTATAATCGTTAACATTTCGGATGTAAGCTAATAATTTCTATTCATAGTGTCAAATTGAATTATTCGTAGAGTAATTGTCGACTTATTATGACTTATTAGTAGTTAAAGGTGGATTTACACGTACGTCAAAAGTTTCTACCGAAACGAAATGTTTGATTAGATTATTTCGGCAAGAATTCTTTTATTTCTTTCTGATTATGAACAACCATTTTGATTGGTTGAAAAAAAAAAAATTCGAAAAAGTTGGAAATATTCAACTTATTCGTTTCGAATTATTATAGAACATAAAATGTAAACAAACTGTTCTTAGCCAAGCAAGACGCTTAAAAAATATTCGCACGAATTTTTCGATCGAAAGTTTCAGTGTGTGTAAATCCCCCATAAAGTAGATTCTTTCTAACTGACGCAGAAGGAACAAAGATATATTGCTAAAAATGAAATCTTCCATCTAGTTTCATCTTTTACTGCAAAAATAAATGTTAAATGCCTTAGCGTTCATTTCAATGTCATGTCATTTGTCCGCCTCATATAAATAAATAAATAAATGTAGATATAAATTAACGCCCTTTTCTTATTTCTTCTTAGATATGTTGAATCCTTCTTTACAATGAGGCGTTTATTTGAAAGTGTAACAGGTGGGTTCACCACCCAATATGAGCTAGACATGGTAAGAATTTATTTATCTAAACGGAAAGTATTTGCATTTAATACGCCCTTATCTCTGCTTTATACACTATTTTGTTTAGAAGATTATTTCAAAGAAATATATAAATTTATTAATTTATATTTTATGACCAATATCCATGTTACTGCAAAACAAAACTATTCACCATTTGAATTTGAACCTAGACTAGATTAGTCTATCTTTAGATCGGAATGATAAAATATATAACAATGGAAGAGAAAATATATGATATTTTACGTTTCTTATTTTGCGCGGTAAACTCGGGTTTCGGAAATTTCCCGATTTTTGATATTTTCCGTAAAACTGACTGAACCAGTCTTATTTGAACCATGGAAAGTATTCCCCCCTTAAACAGAAGACAAGGGACAGACAAAGTTGTTTTGGCTTCATTGCGTGTGAGTTTTTTTTTGAAGTCCTTGATTCAATTTGACTTTTTCTATCATTTAGATGAAATTATTTGTGAAAACAAAAATCACAAACCAAGGTTCAGCAGCCACTATTATTAAACAAGTCGAAGAATCGATCAAATCAAATATCGA
>JAYJMI010151090.1:0-19552 GCA_036873855.1 Sarsia tubulosa
GAATTTTTGTAAAAAATCGGGCTCCGTCACTTTTCTACATTCATGACCCTTAAACTTCATGCAAAAAATCAGAAAAATCTGATGAACGGTTCCTGAGATAAATGCGTTCCGTACGTACGTACGCACGCACGCACGTACGCACGCACGCACGTACGCACGCACGGACAAGCCTGAATTTATAGGACTCCTGTCGGCAAAGCCGGGAGTCCAACAAGAAACAAATATAAACAATAAATGGAAGGAAACAAATTTCTAAAAGCAAATCACCTATACAACATTTCACACAAAATATAGCAGATGAACCTACCACATCGAATATATCAACACTGTCATCAAAGTTTGGATTTCGTTTCGCATTCTTAACAACAACTGACTTGACAACCTGTTCAACTTCACCAGTTTGTTTTGTTACCTCGTAACAACAGTCTAATTCTGCTTGTGGTCGATTTGCTCCCATAAATTGTACTTTCTTTAAATCACGAACACCCCAGAATAATATCTAAACAAAAGAATGGTTAAATCACGAACACCCCAGAATAATATCTAAACAAAAGAATGGTTAAATCACGAACACCCCAGAATAACATCTAAATAATAGAATGGTTCAATCACAAACATTCCAGAATATCTAAACAATAGAATGGTTACAATATAGTGGATCTATAATCCGATAACTCTTCTTAAACGTTTCCATTTATTCTAGATACAGAATAAAAAGTTAAAACTTAAGCTTGTATTGTAACTGCTATAAATATTTTATACATATTATCATATCCTCTTTTTGCTTTTAGACAGCCTTGTTAATTTTGAAAGAAGAAAATATATAGCTGTGCGTACATCAGGCTGAAAACAAATTTAAAAGAAACCTGCAAAGTCAGATGTACAAAAAAAAAATCTTATAAAAACTTGACTCTAAACCAAACAAAGAACGCAATTAACCAGATTCGTTAAATATTTGACAATTTATCTATCAGTTTGTATACCTCGATTCTATGTTTTTGCATTTCTGGTCGTATAGAATCAGGTATTCTTGTGATCATACCACCATTAGGACCTTCGACAGGCTCAGGGTCAACGGGTAGCTCTGTAAATAATTCATCTGATACCTACGAGAAAGAATGAAATAAAACAAAACAAGATCTTAATGGGGTATTACAAGGGAAAGGAGTAATAACAAAAAAGCAGCTAATAATTATCTAACCTGTAACATTTCAAAAGCAGCTAATAATTCTCCTGCTCTCATTTCACCACGATAGATTGGAAACCATTGTAATATTGGAGGGAAGAATGGTTTTTCATATTTTTCTTCAGCTAGTTTGACCACTGGTTTGGCAAGTGCACGTCCTATGAACTCTTCGTCTCCCTGAAAAAATTCATCAAATAAAAATTCAAAAATTCAGAAAACTTTCCCTAAGCATCTTGTGTTTTAGTTGCAGAACTTGAAGAGGCTATTTGGGGATCTCAATTAGATTTTTAAAGGCTTATTGTTATAATACCAGTTTTGACTATAACAACATTCGTGAAAAAACAGATATTTTGTGTATTGGGTTCAAAACTTATCTTCTTTGCAAAAGTTTTATATTAGCAAAATGATCAAGTTGAATATTAGTTTGATGTTAAAACTAATTGACCTACCCCTGTATCTTGATCGAATATTTCTAGCACAATAATCGGTGGGTTGACAGCTATTTCAGTGACATCCCCCCATAAATCAATATCTACATATTTCATCGTGGTATCCCATGTGGGACTTCTAGTTTCCCATACAACATATGTATCTTGAGGTTTATACGTGACAACACATCTGCAAAAAGCATCTGGAATAAAAGTTAAGAGTCTCAATCAATTTTTTAGGCTAAATATTTACACTTATTTGACATTTTGTTACTTGAAAGATAAGTTTCCTTCTATGTATAGGGAGCAACAGTTGATTAGAGATAATACTGCTTTCAAATTTATAAAAAGTATTTTTAGTTAGGCAAAGCTTCGAAATACAGAATTAAAAATAAAGTTAGAACTATTCTATACAGCAAGAATTAACTAATAAATTATATACAAGATTTTTTTTTAAACATGTTGTTAATTAATACCTGAAAGGCCCGAGTCATCACTACCAATCAAACTTCTAGCTTGATAAAGATGTGCACGCACTGTGAACTTTTGTTGTTCAGTGTAATGTAAATAATTTGGTGGTACTGCAAGTGTTGATAAAGCGTCTTCATCCTAATAAATACAGTAAATTTTCACTAATGGAACATTGGATTAGATCTCAGAAACCTTTTTGCACTTCAGAACTTTGAAAACACAATGGTATGTAAAAACTGAAAGAGGTAAACAAAAGAATTTTATTTTAATAATGGGGCTAAAACACTTATTTAAGTATCAAATCATATGAAAATAAATCAAATAAAAATCATATTTTCTTTTTGTTTTTTGCTGTTAACGCTCAATGGTCACGTTCAATTTATTACATTTCATAGCACGACATAAAGTCTCTTGATAATACTTATAATGCTATCCAAAACAAGCTACAGCAAGAATTTTCGCAAATTTTAGTCTGACAAAAATTCAAGAGCAGAATTGAAAAGTCAAAAAAAAAATTTGATTCATTAAAAGCAAGAATCATTATACTACATACTGTTTCGAATCCACTGGGTGCGTCCCTTAAATATACTGATTTATGTTTGAGTAAACCAAACCATATCCTCATTTCAACTTTAGCTTGGATTGCCCACCCATTTTCGCCATGGCCCATTTTACCTGGTAACTAAATAATTTGATGTAGATACTTTTAAAGGAGTCAAGAGGTTATCTTAAGTTAGTAAACTATCAATTTGTAGGTTTTTCTTAACAAAACAACAACATTATTTTGACTTAAAATAAATACTTCTACATAAAAAGAAATTTCCAAATACTCATTGAAAAAAATTGAAAGTCCTTAGCAACAGTCCTTAGCAAAAAGCAACAGGTTAAATATATGTATATAAATTAGCGCTTTGAACATTTTTTATCACAATAAGTTTATTTCAATAAGAAACAAGGGATAAATTGCCAGAAATTTTAATCAAATTAATGTATATAAGCTTATCATGCAGAATATGAGCATAATTGTAAAGAAACTCTACGATAAAAAAATATGCTCTAACAAACTGCCCCATTGCACTGTAAAATTAGATATCATTTTGAACTCATCATGCAGCAAATGAGCACAAATAAAAAAACAAACAAAATCAAATACTACACTTTATCAACACTTATTTTAACTTAATTAAACACTTTATTACACTATATAATCATTGTACAAAACAAATAATTTTATTTGCCTCCAACCCTGTGCAAAAAATTAGAAAAATTTAATGAAGAGAGCCGGAGATATTTTAAAAAATATTGAATTTTTGGGTTGATTTTGACCTTTTGACCTCAATTTTAGGACAATAAGATTTTTTATCAAAAATCCAGCTCTGTCACTTTTCTGCATCTATGAACCATTTGCAACTTCATGCAAAAAATCAGAGAAAATGGATAAACGGTTCCAGAGATAGCTAGGTTACATAAGAAATTTTGATCTTTGACCCTAGTTACGCGCAAACAATAATTTTCGGAATGATGACACTTATGTCAGATTGAAGCCTTCATTTGCCTTTAACTTTGTGCAAAAAATCAAAAAAAAGTAATAATTGCACCTTTAGATATTTCGAAAAAAGTCCATTTTTGGGCCAAAAATGACCGTTTGACCCCGTTTCCAGGACAACAAGAATTTTCAATAAAAATCGGGCTTTGTCACTTTTGTTCATTTATGACCCTGTAACTTCACGCAAAAAATTAGAAAAAACTAATGAAGGGAATCTGAGAAAATCGTGTTTCTGACGAACGAACGGACAAACGAACGATTGAACGGAGCGGCAAAGCCATAAAATATATGGAAAGATACCAATGCTACTGAACAATAGATAATAATAATAATACTAATAACCAACCCTTAAAAATATAGTTTGTACACGACCACAGTTTGTTCCTCTTTCAGAGTCGACAATGGAGTATAAGACATCTTCAGCTGGAACCCTTGTGTACGCTACCCGTTTACCATTACTGATCATCCAGATAAATATATCAGGTAAGCCATGTTGCGGCTAGAACAAATTGCAAGACAATAAGTTTTAATCCTAAAATCCTTTTTATTAGTTACTTTTTATATTGTATGGTAATAAAATTATAAATTCTTGAAAACTTCTGAGGGAAAACTTTTGTAGTAGTTCCAGTTTTGCTTTAAAATGCACTTAAAATAAAATTTAGCGCTTTTTAATCAAAATATAAATTATTATACTATAACATAAGATTTAGTATACCTCTACAATAACTTGCTTCAGCTTTCTCAACAGGCCATGAGCAAGTTTCACCTTTCCCTCCATATTATCATCTGTGATACAACTAACAGCTATTTCAGCTGCCTCTATTGACACTGATTTCTAATGGTGACAACAGAAAGTTGAAAGTTGCTTAGTCATTGTATAAAGCAAGAAAGGGTCCAAACTTATATTACTGAAGGCTTCCAGTCTATCAAAAATTATCAAAGTAAAGCAATCAGAAGGTTGTGTACTGGTTTAACAAATTGAACATTGAGCATACAAAACTTTTTATTTCATATAAAAACATCTCTTTGTTCTCAAGTTAAAGCGATTTAAAAATAGGAATTTTTAAAAGGGTAAAAATAACCCCCTTTAAATGCTCAAAATAAAAGAATAGAAGAACAACTTGTAAAAATAGATTAGGATTCCTTTTAGTTGTGTAATTCGTTTGATGCAAATAAGAAATATGATTAATTAAGACGTCAGCATTTAATTTTTTAGCAGATTGTAAGTAAAGTTAAAGAATAAAGTATAACCTACCACAATGACAGTGACTAACTTCAATCTTTCTTTATCTAATCTATTTTGACCTAGATGTGTTGATGTCTTTTTACCATCACCAAGTTCGATATACAAGCTAAAAAAGCAATGATTATACTGTATGTTACTTTAACCAACCAATATATAAAATTCACTATTCAACAATCTGCTTTAACCAACAAATTTTAACGAACCCAGTTCAAACAACCTGTTTTAACCACCTACTTTTGAAAACTAATAGTTCATTTAATCAAGTTAAACGAACTATTCCCAATCAAATTTAACCAAAACATTTAAACAATCAATTTTAACCAAATCCTTTAAGCAACATATACTTTAATTAACCCACATCAACCAAACCTACTTCGGCCAAACTATTTAACCATCCCATTTAACCAACCCATTTAACCATCCTAATTTAATCAGCCCATTTTAACTAACCTATCAAAAAAAATCTCTTTTACAAACGCACTTTAATCAACTCATTTAAACAAGCTTTTTATCCATTGGTTCAGCCAATCAAACCACACTAAGCAAATCAAACCACACTAAGCAAATCACACCACACTAAGCTAAAGAAAGTGTAAGAACACTTACCTACAATGGTGTACAATATCTCCCATGACTTTCTTCAGAAATATATTGGTATTGGGCATCTCAACACGAACACGTTCATCTAGTTCTTCTAGATTCTCAATCTATACACAAGAAAATATAAATAATTCAATATTCATTTTTATCTACGAGTTGATGATCTACCTCTAGCATATTAATAATCATCAAAAACAAATTTAAAGATTTTATAGAGTTGATATTGAAAATTGAGAGCTAGAACAGTAGTAAATTCAGTTAAAAATAACAGCTTTTCTATATATGCAAGAGATAAATTTAACTTTAATAAAAGAGACTCGAAATTTAATGATATTTTTCACAAAAAATTCTTTGAAATAAAGAAAATGCGTACAAAAAGTAACCTACCAATATATTATAAATTTTCAACAACAGTATAGAATTGTAATGTCTCCTTCTTTGATCTTCAAATGGGAATTTGATATGCGTGCATGGTTTATCGCTATTAAAAGGTACATGGTAATATTTCTTTTCAGGGGCAACAGGTTTAACTGGGGGTGTGAGGGAACTGATATATATTTTTTCTTGCTGATATAATTCGTCTTCATCAATTTCTTCGATTTCATCGTCAAGTTTGTTGTTTTTAGGTTTTTTACCATCAAGTGGTTTCGCCATAAGAAAACCATATTCACCTAAATTAAATTGTTTTTCATTAGCATGGTTGAACATTAACAAAACATGAGAGAGAAAAGAGATACAACGAAAAATACTTTAACCCTATTAAGACTGGACTCTTCAGGTCTCGTGTAAGACCGGAGGAATCAAAATTTCCCGCACATTTGTTTTAGCTATATTTCCTAAATTACTGATCAATAAGTTATAAAACTTTACCAACTGTGACCTGATACTTTATTTTTAAAAAAAAGAAGGTGTGATGACGTCACCATTTTTTTCTATGACATTATAATGAGTCATTATAATTAAAGTTTTTTATAAAATGAGCATGTGTTAAAACATCAGTTTAACATCAAGTATAGCTGCAAATGAATAGCTATGAATATCCTAAACAATATAAAACAAGGGATAAATTACCAGTGGGCCCCCTGACAATAAATTTTTGAAAGAAAAGATAACCACAACTAAAATAATCAACCTCATCATGCAGCAAATGAAAATGATTGCAATAAAAGCCAAGAACAATATTTCGATAATAAAAAAAAAATCAACACTGACCATTGATATTCCATTAATAAAATCAATCTTTATAATGAATTAATATCATAAATTTGCCTTTTTGACCTCATCATGCAGTAAATGAGCAGAATTATGAAGAAATGCAGAATCAAATACTACATCTTATTAATATCTATCATTTTACAAAATTTCAAATGAATTGGTACTTTGTAGCATGAGATATCATGCAAAACATCAATTTCGCACAAAAATTCGACTTTTTGACCTCAGTTGTCCGCACACAAGAATTTTCGGAATAATGTCACTTATGTCAGTTTGAAGACTTTATTTAGTTCTAACTTTGTTGAAAAAATGAAAAAAACCTAATGAAGGGATCTTGAGATATTTTAAAAAATGTTGATTTTTGGGCCTATTTTGATCTTTTGACCCCAATTTTAGAAAAATATAAAAATTTGTCAAAAATCAGGCTCTGTCACTTTTCATCATTTATGATCCTTTAACTTCAAGCAAAAAATCAGAGAAATCGGTTAACGGTTCCAGAAATAGCTAGGTTACGTATGAATTTTTGACCTTTAGACCCTCGTTATGCGCAAACAAGAATTTTCGGAATAATGACACCTATTTCAGATTGGAGCCTTTATTTGCCTTTACCTTTGTGCAAAATATCAAAAAAAAGTAATGATCGGATCCCAAGAAATTATCAAAAAAGTTGTTTTTTGGGCCAAAATTAACTATTTAGCCCTGTTTCCAGGGCAACAAGAATTTTCAAAAAAAATCCGGCTTCTTCACTTTTGTTTATTTATGGTCCTCGAACTTCATGCAAAAAATTAGAAAAAACTAATGAAGGGATTCAGAGATTTCGGCAAAGCCGGGGGTCCAAAGAGTTGAGGCTATAAGAAATACCTGTTAGAAGAATTTGAAATGTGATAAGTAAGTAAGTTTATTTATTTATTTTGTTGCTGTTAAAAATTCTTTACACCTTACGTGATTCAGTAATTAAAGAGGAACTGCCTCAGAAATTTTTATTAGCCGATTCTGAAGAGAATATAAAGTTATTCAACCAGTTAAAATTTTATCTTTTAATTCCGAGTAGTTTTGTCCGTACATTAAAATGAAAATTTCAATTTTTATTATTTTTGGAACCAAAATAATAATCGTTGCTGATTTTAGCCAATTCGATTGGATGAAATTGTCGTTCGACATTGTCGTTAGTTTATAAAAACGACGTTTTAAGCCTTATTTGATATCGCATGGAAAGAATGAAATTAGCTTTGAAATCTACCTAGAAAGGCGCTTCTAATAAGCAAATAAAAATTTCTGAGGCAGTGCCTCTTTAAATAAGTAATTCAAATATTTTTTAGCAATTTATCGTTTATATATTGATAAAAACAAGGGATAATCACCAGTAGACCCCTGGCAATAAATTTTCGAAAGAAAAGATAACAACAACTAAAATAATCACTCTCATTGGAGAGAGCAAAAAGTGTTAGAATAACAAAAATCTTTTTTGAAATGAATTCTCTTATGTCTTAGGGTCCAGAAACAGTAGAGCTTAATCTTGATTTTTTTTCTTTCTGAGATTAGGCTGTGATACATAGAAAATAGGCACAAAATTGACCAAAAAGCTGTGTTTTGAGGGATAGCCTAATGAGGCCTATATAGGTGACTTGGGAGTAGTAAAGTGAATTATTTTAGTAAAACTAGTAATATACAGAGCTTAGCTGTCTGTAATAACAATTTTTAATAAAAAATTCTTAATTTTCCAGAGATACGAATTTTTGTCACGGTGTGACAGAAAATATTCAGTGGCCTGAAATAAGACAAAAAAAAAATTCAGAATGAAAAAACTCTTCTTTTATGTTCAGTCCCTAGAGACCTAAAGCTTATTATATAGTATTAACCCAGACCTCATTATAGTAAGCAGTGAGACTAAATATGAGTGTTTGTCACAGCGTGACAGAAAGTTTCACCCCAAAAATTTCAATATGATCTGTTGCAACAACTCTGGTATGTTATATATCGTTGGCAGAAGAATTTTATGTAGATTTTGAAAATCTGTATATCAGGACTTATCTCAGCAAATCTAAAAAATTTATATAAAAGCTTTTTAAACTAAAATTTTATGCTGGTACTGACCTTTTTGCTTTATCCTTCATGAAGCAAATGAGCATTATTGCAATAATAGTCAAGAAAAGTATTTTGATAATCAAAAATATAAAATAACACTGACCATTGATCTTCCATTATTAAAATTAAAATTAAAATTTGACTCTTTCACCTCATCAGGCAGCAAATGAGCAGAATTATGAAGAAAATGCAGGATCAAATACTACACTTTCATAATATCTATCATTGTACTAATTTTCAAATGAATCGGTACTTTGTAGCAGGAGATATCATGCAAAATATCAATTCCGTACAAAAATTTGACCTCAGCTACACGCAAACAAGAATTTTTTGGAATAATGACACTTAATGACCTTCATTTAGTTCTAACTTTGTGCAAAAACCAAAAAAAAACTAATAAAGGAATCTTGACATATTTTGAAACATGAGATATCTGTGCCTGCCCAGAAATGACACGCCTGCAAAAAAATAATCGGATCAGAAAAAAAATATTCTATTTTCGAAATATGCAATAAAAGTTAGGAAAAGTCATAAAGTTCCATATAATTTAGATAATTATTTTCGGAATTATGGCATTTTGATGATCCCCTCCCCCCTCTTAACAGGGTTAAACGTCAATTTCCAAAAAAATCAAAAAAACAGATGAGTCAAAAAGTAAAATGTATATATTTTTATGAATCACCTACCAATAGTGACTTCAAACTGTATTGGTTTCTCTCCTATTTTACGAGGTATCATACTTGCTTCATAAAACGTAGTAAATAATTGATACACTTCTTCACGACCTAAGATTTTCTAAAAAACAAATACTAACAGATTGAATGTATAGAACACTCACATTTTATCGATGACAGCATACCATTATTTAATTATGATTCAACTACTAGCTTAGGATGCTTTTAATTAGTAGAGTGTCAATTAAAAATCTGTATTTTAGAGCTAACTCTACATTTTTTCATACAAATTAAGACAAATTTTCTTAGTTAAATTTAAAAAAGTAACTCAGAAATGAAGGCAAATATATTATAAGGTAAATTCATCATTAGGCAAAACTATTATTAGGCTATTAGAGCGATGAAAATTTGCAAATCAACGTACTGGGGGTAGAGGTTCACATTCTTCAACTGTAACTAATCCTGTATCCTCTGGTTCACATTCAACACAATCCATCCATATCAAAACTCGACCTCTGTATGCTATACCTTCACCCTGAAGAAAAAATAGTCAAATAGTCAAAATAGCCAAATTTGACAAAGACAGTTAATAACTAGAAATAACAACCATTAAGCACCGGTAGGCAATTGAATTGGTCAATGTTGTTTGGTAATTGTGTAAGCAAATTAAAAGAATAGATCTATCCATATGCGTTACAGTCACCCTGCAATCAACATTTATAATACAAAAATAATCTTATAGATTATAGATTAAAGATTAACTATAAAGTAATTTCATAGAACTTTTACAGAGTAATCTAAACTATTTAAATAAATTTTTCTTACTACACCATTATTGAGATCCACATGTTCATCACCACCGTAATCACGTGTAGCACCGTATAAGTGAACCCAACATGGACCAAAGATAGGCATAAATCCTTAGAAAAGTAAGAACTTTTTAATCCTTAGCAATATTTCATTCTAGTATTACTATAAAACCAGTATAAATAGGTACTAAAAGACACTATTGTCTTTTTTCAAAACAATTCACCTGAACCATAAATAGATTTGAATATCAATCAATTTGGTAACTACAAATAATAATGTGCTACACATCTTTGAATAACATATTTTAACATACCATTGAAAAATTAATGTAAATCTACCTCCTTTGTTTTTAGCTCCGCTGTTAGAGATTTCATCAAGGTCAAGAAAATGTGTTCCAATTACTTCATTTGCTGATATATCACTTAAAACAAAAATCACTAGGTTTTTGAAACAGATCATGCAAAATGTTGATTTTTCACAAATGCAAAAAATCATTATGCAAATAATAAAGAAGATAACTATGAAGAATCTCCAGGATCACATGCTTTACTATTATGTATCATTTTACATCAAATACCATGCTTTACTATTATGTATCGTTTTACATCAAATACCATGCTTTACTATTATGTATCATTTTACAAAATTTCAAACAAATAAAAGCATGTAGCATGAGATATCATGCAAAATATTGATTGCTCACAAATATTTATTCAAAATAGTGAAACTTTACTTGCCACTAGTTTTGTGCAAAAATCTTGAGGTTTGAGGCAAGTTTAACCTTGAGATTTTGACCTTAGAATATTTTTTTCAAAATCAGCCTCTGCCGCCTTAAAGAGCTACAAAAGTCTAACTTACTTTAAAAATCTATCAGATACAATGCATTACACCGATATTGCGTCTTTAAATGATTATTGGCCATTCAATTTCAAGCAAAATTTGACTGAATAGAATAAAGCCGAATTTATAGGATCAATCCACAATAGCAGGGATCCAAAAAAAAAAAACTCTTAAAAACTGATTAGACCTACCTATCTTTCAATTGAATTTTAATTCTTTTGCATAATGGCGGAAACTATAAAATCAAAATATTAGTTTTAAAAACATTCAGTAACACCAGACCTCAACATAAGTGTCAGCCCGTGCCTGAACACTGACAAAAACTAATAGAAAGACCTATTACAAAGCGCTGGCAGTATGTTCAAAGGATAAATTGTCACAAAAACATAAGAAAAAACACTTGAAAGCCAAAAGAACCTTTTAACAAACCAAGAGAATACCTTTAAAAAATAACTTACGAATTCAGTGAAGGTTATTAACTCATTGAACTCGGGAGTATAAGTATGCTTTTGTACACTTGTATGTGCCTAAATAATATAAAAAATATATTATAAAACAATTCAAAAAATCTAATTTTCCTCAGTGCAGTTACACTAGCCTAAGTAGTCTTGAATAATCTAACAGCTTGTATCTTAGTCCAATTAAAAATAATTTATTCTATTGTATATTTCATGTAGTAACAAAATTTAAACCCTCTGTTAAACTATTAGAAAACACTGATGAGCAAAATTACATATGAAAGTAGGGATCTTACAGATATTCCAGCAAAAGTAACTTCAACAAATGGATCAGCCAAATCTTGCATCTAGAAATTAATTGATAAATATTTTACTGATTTTATTACAATCAAATTTCTCAAAAGTAAATTGATAATTCTACACTTTAAATTTCAGCACCTTTTAAAAAAATATTTTTTAATTGAAGTGGATAGAAAACAACTTAGCAATGGTCCTTATCGATTGTTGCTAAGGACTGATGCTAAGAGGCAACATGCCCCCATTTAACCGTTCTTCTCTATGTACTAATTGATTAAAGTCAATCTAGAAATGAAGAAGCTCAATCTAATCTTACATTCATACTTGAAGCAATAATATCAGTTTGAATTTGATAAAAACATAGCTACCTTCTTTGTAAATGTCTTCTTTACATTAGCCATAAAAGTTGTGTTCACTGAATAACATGGAAATGAATTAAAATTATTGTAAATAATGGGGGGCAGCAAAACAGAAATCGGAAAAAGGGATAAATTATTAATCTTAATAAAAGGACTCCTACACAGTATTTTAGTTTTGAACTTATAAATATTATGCAGCAAATGAGCAACCATAAGCAAGCATAAAAACCTGAAAAATTTGAAAATTGACCTTTAGATTCCATCATGCAGAATTATGAAAAACTCCAAAAATGAACTACCTTTTACTAAACACATACAAACTATCAAAAAATATTAGTATTCTATAGTTCGAAATATTGTTTTCAGACAACAATTTCACCCTAATATACTTGCAAATAAAAAATTTTAATGTCATTTTTAAGTTTAAAATTGAAAATAACTTATGAGCTAAAATTTTTACAATAATAGTAACATGACACCTGATTTAAGTTTTGGACATAATATCGCCCTTATAACCTTTCTATAAAATATTACAAAAGTCTAATGATTGGATACGAAGATATAAGATTTATAAAATGATATTTTTTGGACCAAATTTGAATATTTTTATTATGTTAGCAAGACAAAAAATCTGTCTTTCTCATTTTTGTACAATTTATGATCATCTAATTTCATGTAAAAAATTAGAAAAAATAGAAAAAATCCTGAGAAAATGTTTCTACGGACATACAGACAGACAAAACAGAAAGATAGACAGGAGTGAATTTATAAGAACTCTTTGGTGGAACCAGGGATTCAATTAGGGTTCAATCTATCAACTTTAATAACATTTACAACATTTCAAGCAGTCGGTATAAAGGAATAACAATACTAACTTTGAGGTATCCCTTCAGCTCGATATATTTTGATTTGATATTGATGTACTGGTCGATAAGGGTTAATCTTTGGTGGCAGAATAAGATTTCTAAAAAGTGAAGATTTATTCTTTGAAAAAACATGTTAAGATAAATTAAAAATGAGTTTAAAAGTGATTGCTTAAATAAAGTGCTTGTTTAAAATTTAAAAAAAAAATTAAAAAATATATTGATCATTCAATTGATCATTCAATTTAGACAGACTAAATTTAAAGAAGAAATAGAATTAGAGTCACCAAAACTGAACCTTTTGTACCACATACTGCAGAAGTGCAAGAATTGATGGTAAGTGTTGCTAATTACTTACTGGTCAATGTCAGGATCTTCTTTTCTTGGTGGTGCATCCTTAAATAGAAAATAAAAATCGAGAATCATGAAGCAGTTTAATTACCAAAAATATAGTACAAAGGTAAAACTTCTTTATAGTTAGAACACTGAAGACAAACTGAAAAATACTTTAACATAATACTTTGAGAAGAATATAAATCCCCCAAAAAATTGGTCGAAGAGACTTCATTTTACATTTAATTTAGGTATTTTAAAGAAACACTTACTTTCACAATATCTCCTTTACCAAACATCTGCAGATCTACTCTGAGGTAACCTTTGATTTCGGTAGTCGAACCATCAAGTAAAGGACACCATTTACTGAAGAATGAATGGTCTAAACCACCAACATAAAATGACTTATTTTAAAATTAAATTTAAGATTTATAGAGGAATAAATATGTCAAAATGATGTAGCAAAAAATATTAAAGCTATCTGATGCAGTTTTACTGAAATGAGTACAGCTTATTACTTAATACTAAAAGTACTGAGTGCAATTGAAAATCAAAATTTAATAAGGTCTTTATTTTCATGACAGCAAGTGAAAACTCGAAAAAACAGAATTATCCATGATTTCAAATGAAAAGTTTTTTTTATATTATAAGCAGTTAAATATAAAAAAACCAGGTGATACAGTAGGATAGGTGAGGTGTTAATTTAAAGCACTAGAATTTGATAATAAAATATTTCAACTGATCAAGAACTCTCTTCAATTAATGAATTGCATATAATCCAAAAAAGTTGGATTATTTGCTACCAAGCTTTAAATTTTTTATTTCAAAACTTTAGTTCTAATTATAAACCGCTTACTTAACACTAAAACATTTTTTGCCTTCTTGTTGATACAGTAAGATGAATCAAAATAATTCACTTTATTTACAAAAGTTTTTCGAATGATTAAAAATATACGATACACTCACCAGGTTGTGAATAGATATACCATAAATCACACTAAAAAATTGTAGACAACAAAAAGTTTGAATGGACACTTTTCACTGCTTCCAAATTCACACACAAGGGTAGCAAATAATTCATACGAGCAACAAAAAAAGACAGCTAAATAATATGTACATTTCAAGTTTTATAGAATCCTTCTGTTAATAACAAAACATAATAAAGTTTACAGATTTACTTAATAAAATAAATATAAAGACAAACCTTGAAATTTCCTATGACTGATCCATCGGATATTAAACTACGACCAGTAATAACCTATCAAACAATGATTCTTTAAAAATATCTACCTTTCATAATGAGGATTTTAAACTAAAACTTTTTAAACTAAAACATGTGTGTTACATTAATTTGTTGAATAAATTTGCTTTCTTGTATACGCTCAGAATTAACTAACATAAACTAAAAAAATTATTGCTGTTTGGTTTAACTTGAATAGACAACTTAAATTGGTGTTAATATAATAAAGTCAAACTTAACTAAAGCTACTCGACCCTAAAAGGTAGACAATACCTCTATCAGTAATATCTTATCCATTGCATCTTGCTCTGGACATTTGAAGTCAAACAAAAACAACTAAACGATAAATGAACAAATTATTTTAACAAATAAGAGAAAGCAAAACAGTTTTAAATATGTCTAGGAACATTATGCTGTGGCATATATGAAAACTTGATTATCATTCTTAAGTAAAGGTACTTCTTAGCTCATAACTAATCTATACTTGCACAAAAAAACAATTTTAAATTAAAATAACTTTAAATTAATTTTTTTAGGATTTTTTTAGGATCTGCTAATGAAAGACAAGACACTTACTTCATCCCAATTTGGATTGTTAGTTTGTTTTTTAGTTGTTGTATGTTTTTTGACTTCACCAATTTCCATGTGTGCCATAGGATCCAATGAAACACCAGCAAGATCTTTAGCTTCAATGATGCGAAGGTTTACCTAAAGTTGTCATAATTTTAATATTAGATTATTATTTAACTGGAGACTATGGTGCTCAACAGAACTTAATTACAAATTAATTAGTGTTATTGAAAAGATTATGCATATTATTAAAGATAAGATATACACATAACAAATTACAGTTTGTCTAAGCTATTCTATATATTCCTACAAATTCAATATTAATATACACGAATAAAACAAAAGAGAGACTGTTCATCTTTTTTTTTCTAACTTACCAACCAATCAGAGAAGTTAGCATTGACAATTTTTGGGTGATGGATCTTGGGATGATATATTCTAAGAAATAAAGAGGATGTTTACATTAGAGGCGTACTGAACTCAAACCGGTTTGAGATTTCGATACGGGTTGAAATCTTGGTTTTTCTTCTATTCTTCTAAGATTGTAAAATTCAATATTCAATTAAATTGTTGCGGCAAAATTATGGAAAAGATAAAAATGAAAGGAATTGCTTTTTCAATAAATACAACATTTTTAAGAAACTTTCCCAACTTTTTTGAGAACTTGTTTAATATTTGGCAATGATTTTAATTAAAGGTTTGAATACTAAGAAAATATTTAATTAAATTTAATTAAACTCATACATAAGATAAGCTTTTAGGAAAAAAATATTATAAAAACTCGATAATTTATAAATTATAAAAGTTTTAATAATTTATTCATTAGAAAAAAACTTTTTTTCTGATTTCTTTTATTTCTTTTATATTTCTTTTAATATAAACGCTTTTTGAAACATTTCAATTTTTTAAAAAGACAAGTTGTAACTAATTACTTTAATTGGTTTTAGTTCAATTTTAATTGTTTAACGAAATTATTTTAATTGATCGGCAACTGTATATCAATGTCATAACACCCGTACTGAAAAAACAACATGTAAACCAAAATTATTTTTAGCCGTATCGAAAGTTCAAACCGGTTTGAGTTCAGTACGCCTCTCATGTAAACAGCCTCTAAGACGCAAAAAGAATATGTAAAATTATTAGTAAGTATTAGTATAATATGTTAATAAAAGAACAAGTAAAAATGAACTTTTAATAAATTTTATATTTTTATAGATTTTTCAAAACATTTTTTACAAAAATAAAAGGGACAAATTGTCACTGGATCTTTGGTAAAATTAGAAATGAGCATACAAAAGTAAATTAGGTTATTTTATAATTACTGTATGATCATTTCTGGTTTTACTTGGGATCCTGGGAAAACTTTCCTCTGTTTTATTTTTTTTAAAAAATGTATCATAATAAAATCAAAGAATGGACAACATAATTATTATAAACAAATACATTATCAACACTTGGATTGACAAACATGAGAAATATAGTTCCATAAAAAAACTCAGTTAGCAGCTAATTTTTGAATGGATGACACTTTTACCAGTTTGTGAAACCCTTGAAGTGATTTAGAGATATTTAATTTTGAAAAATGTTCATTTTGGACCTGTTTTTACTTTTTGACCCTAATTTTAGGAGAATAAGAATTTCTGAAAAACAGAAGAAAACATAGAAAAAACTAATAAAAATTAGAGGAAAAAACTTTAAAAAGGACAAACTTTGAAGTAAAATAAAACAGGGAATTGAAATCTTACTCTTTTCCCTTGAGCAAATCTATTTCTTCTTCTATTCCTCTGTGTGCTGTTGTTGTTGACATCATACTTTTGCCGGCCATTGAGCGACGATCTGCTTTCGAATCCAGATCAAGCTCATCGCTCGGAGGTTCAGGTTTAGTGTAACATACTTCCATATGAACCTCTGTCTGAATACATTTTAAGAAACTTGAGAGATAATACAATATAGAAAATCTATCAATTTTGTACGATAGAAAACACTTTAAAACAACCATCTAATTAAAAAAAACAATTCCATTCAGGAGTATTTACTAGGATAGATCTGAAAAGCTCAAGCTGTTAATCCAAGGTGAGCTGCACAGGCAGAACTCTAGTATACGTTGTTGACACAAAGAGGTAAAAATCCACAAGCTCTGTTCAATTTCATATTGAAAATTAACAATCTTACCCGAAGTATGTTATGTTTTGAATCAATAAGGTTATCCACCACATCTGCACTTCCGCCATTATGAATTGATGCAAGTGACAAGCGATAAACACCAACCAATCTATAGTTATATTATTAAAATATTTCTTATTTCAGTAAAGAAAACTTTATACTATAAACATTACAGCTTATACTAAATGAGCATAATAGTCTAGTCCATTTGGGCTGAACCATTGAACCCATATGTGCCAGATTTATCACTTACAGGTTTAGAAGTTGCACCATATAAATAGCATAAAACAACATTTAAAAAAGATTATCTACCTATCTTGGAAAATTTTGTTTCTGTTAAACAATCGAACTTCAAGCCATTCACTTTTATCTAATGGTGTTTCCAGAGGCCAAGAAAATTCCTGAAATAAAAAAAAGTTTCATTAAATTACATTTTTTATTTACATTGTAAAAATAATAAATTCAAATTATTTATTATAATATTTACCTCATCAAAATATGCTTCTCCAGAACAATTTATTAATATCTGTGATGTTACTGGAACACCTAAAAAATAATTTAATTGAAAGTATTGAAGATGAGAAAGTGTTATGTTATGAAAAATAGTTATATCTTTAATATATAATCTCTTTATTGTTTCATTTTTTAATAAATAAAAATCAACCAGGGCAGTACCCAGAGTAACAACCATAGCGTTTGACCGCTATGGGTGCCCAAAAAAATGTCCCCAAAATATTTTTTTCTGCATATTTAAGAACACAAAATGCAAAACGAGTAACTAGAGGTTATATTTAAAACATAACTAAGCTGTAAATATGTTGTTTTGGGAGGTTACAGAAGTTCTAGGCTCCTAGAACATTGTTCATAAAGTATAATTAATAAATACTGGTTAAAATCGATGTCCTCAAAAAATCTCTGGGTATGGCCCTGTCAACAATTTGATAAATTTTGGTTTGCATTAGTTTTCCAGGCCTAAAAATCAACCAGTGTACAATAATTTATTCGGAAAACTTTAGAACAATTCACAACCTATAGAATGATAACTTTAACATAAAAGACAATATATTATCATTATTTCTTGTACCACTGTGCTATAAAACATTTCTGGGACAACACTGGATGCTTATTGTCATTTTTTGCTTTTAAACCTCAATTAGTTTCTTTTTTCCAAATGAAATTACACTTATCTTCTTATGAATAATTTTTGATTTAACCACTAGAAAATGTCACAGTTTTAATTTTAAAATTCTATAATTGTGCAATTTGAAAAAGGTAAAAATCTATCTTTAAATCCATGCAACTTTAGAACAAAAGAAGATTTTTAAATGAAAGTTTTGTTAATAACTTTCAAAGCACTTCAATAAAAACCAACCAACCAATAAAAGAGCAACTTGTAATAGACAGTTTCTACTTTTGACAACAACCTAATATCCATTTCTATATTAGATAAATATTTTGTATAAAACTAACTCACTTATGGGAGAAACTTTTGGTCAGTCAGGTAAACATCCGCAATTGACGGTTTGTTTGTTTGTTTTCACTTTTCATAAAATCCAGTTCGCATTTATTAGCAGCGCCAAATGATACAAAAGTTTAGCAAAAAACATGTAATAATAAAGCCCACGCTAAATACGCCCTTAAGCAGTTTGTGAATCTTTCGTAATATATTCTCGTAAAAACAATAACAAACGAATGAAGTAATCACAATTAGCAGTCTGGTTCTAAGTAGTAAAAATCCAATGCAAGAAAGCATGCGACAAATTAGAATCCAGTTTCAAAACACTAGCAATCGAAATAAGCCATTTAGTGATCAGTCAAATTTTGGTTTACAAACCAATTTTTAAAGGTGAATATTTTTGTATATATTATTCGTTCTTTTCTTTTTTCTTTTTCTTTTTTTAATATTGCCTCCTTCTCATCAATTTATAATACATTTGTGTTAATTTCACTATAATTGAGTTTCTACTGAAGACTGTTCAGCAGACTTATGGGGAAAAAAAAATATGGGGAACTATATTTACAAAGAAGTTTATAGATTAGTTTTTCTACTTGTGTTACAATTTTCTCAATTGTATTACTGTAGCTAGTCTAGACAGGGCATAATCTAGCTATCTCATGCATGCGATAGTCGCACCCATGAAGGTGCCCTTTAGTGGAAAAGCTTTATT
>JAYJMI010151091.1:0-10261 GCA_036873855.1 Sarsia tubulosa
GTAAAATGGAAATAGTTTAGGGGGGACAGAATTAATTAGGTTGCTAAAGTTAACGATGTTGAATTGGTGTATTGTAAGTTAGTTGAATAGACAGTTGTTTGAGATTGCTATTATGAACTTCAAGGCATAAGTTCAATTTTTTTCATTTTTGATAAAAAAATTCTTTGCATCGCCTTTTATCTTTTATTTAGCGAAATGATAATGCATAAAATTTTATGCATAACCAATAAGAGTAGAAAAAAAATGCTTAAAATAAATAATGACTAAAAAAGATTTTACACCAATTAAAACATCATTAGAGCAAATCAAGCTTAGGTTGATGTCATTTGAAAACAGCGAAAAGGGCTATTTTTGGTTCTTAAATTGCTGATATTTTTTTCTTTGCCTTCTTTTCATCGGCTGATTTTACTAAGGCATTTTTTTGATATTTGAAACCTTTATTTTTGGAAAAGTAAAGGGTAATTGGAATAATAATTTACTCACATGGGGGACACACATTTCGATTAATTTCCATATATTTTAATTTTTATTTCTTTATTTAAAAATTTCATCAATTTACAAAGAAAAAAAGTATTCTTTAATAAAATATAAAACCCTTTTTTTCTTACATGGTCCTTGATATAGTATTGCAAATAAGCAGCACAAGTTATCTCCAACATACAACAATACGTAAAGGTAACGGCTTTATTTTAGGGACAAGAGGATAAATTTACGCGGTATTTACTTTCTGCAGATGCGCCTTTTCAAATATTTCGTGAAAACTATTTTTCAAATGTGCTTAACCTATAGTCCATGGGATTTGAAACAAACGTGATCTACATTTCATGACACTTCTGAAGATTCTATAGCACTCCCTCCATTAGCAAGGAAAAACCATGAAAATCCACTAATTATTCAGCTGAGTGTATAATTCATTATATTGAAAGATTATTGTTAAATGAAGGCCCAAGGAAGGCCCAAGCTCTGATAAGTAACATACCTTGCTGAAGTAAAGCTTTCGTGGAAACACAAAATATTGCCCCTCTTATAACTTCGGTTTTCGTTGTATCACAACGCAAAAATAAACTGATTACAGAAAAGCTAACGTACAAATAAATACTGTAGATGTTTTGATGGTGAGTTGTCTTCACTATCACTGGATAAAGTGATGATCGTGTTGACAGTGTCTGTTGATACTACTCCATGCTCTATAGACAAATCATCATCACTTAATTCGATCACTGTCTTGTCTGATACTTTACTTTTAGAGTTTAATATAGACGGATCGAGTGTTTGAAGATTAGAATTTTCTATGATAACACAGTCACAACATGAAGCATCCGATAAACCTTCTAGTGGACCAGTAGCCGCTTTTACGGAGGGGAGTTTTTCATTGGAAGTACTTGTTGAGACAATCGATGATAGCGAAGAAGTGGATTTGTAATCTACATCTGCTGCTGACTCAGAAGATCGAAAATCTTTCTCAACACGGTTCCTTGGTTGATTGTTTTTATTTAAATCATCGAGCTGAGAAGAATTAAGTTCATTTTTACTGATGGTATCTAATGGAGTAGGAGCAAACTCCTTGTACTGTAATTTAGGGCTATCTCTAGGTGAAGTATTTCGGGATGAATTCCGACTATTATTCCTACGGTCGTCTTTTTGTTTAAAAAATATACCATTATTACGATTACTACGAGATTGCAAGTATGATGAATTTGTGAATGTTTTGCCAATGATGTCACGAGAGGTATTAGATGATGACGATGTAATATATGTCGATCCTTTGCTATTGTAATTATTCATTGTCTTGTTAGATGTATTAAAAGGAGGCTGTGTTGAATATGACGGGCTGACAGGAGAGTACATATGCGATGAAGCTTTTTGTTGATCCTGGTAAGCACTACGATAAGTATAACCACCTACGTTTGGCATACTAACGTTGGATGAAGTCGTTATACCTTGGCTATTCACCACATTATTCATAGTAAAGTTCTGAATATGTATAGGGGGGTTGGAAAGACTGTTGCTATTTGCAGGTGTATTTGATGTTATTACAATTGGTTGATTATTAGAGAAAAAGGTCATAGGTCCATAACCAGGTGACTTCATCATGTTCAATCGAGGAGAATATGGGGAATGGGGAGTAGGAAGTAAAGCAGGTCGTACGTTGTTGTTATTGCCGTTATATCCAGCAACTTCGTGATAAACTGTAGTCAAGGGTGTAGTTTTTATGGGTGTAGGAACAAATATATGGTTAGCATAGAGCTTGCCCACCCAATTACGATAAGAGCATAGATCTGGTGGTATACATATGATACGACTAAGATAAGTACTAAAAGAAAAATAGAACAAACGAATCAATTACTAATCGAACCCCGAAAAAGTAAAGTTTAAAAAGTTAGATAAATAATTATAAAATTTAATATCAAAATCTTTTTCACAACTGAAGTTAATTTTTTTGATTTTTTTGATTTTTGTATGATATACAGCAAATGAGATAATTTGATATTATTATCTAATATTAACTCTAACTCAAATCTATAATTGAACAAACAAGGGATGAATTACCAGTGGACTCCCGGTATAACTTATTTTTGAAAAAAATAAAAAAAAGGCAATATCTTAAGAATTATCAAATTTGACCTTTTGACCCTGTGTCCATGGAAACAAGAATCTTCCTGAAAAATCCGACTCTGTCACTTTTTAGGATACTTTAACTTCATGCAAAATATCAATGAAAATGGATGATCGGTTCTTGAGTTAGCTTGGTTACGTAACAATTAGGGTCAAAAGGTCAGACCTTAATTACCCGCAAACAAGAATTTTCAGACACCTGTCATTTTGTACCTTATACTTTTATCTAACTTTTTGCAAAAAATTAAAAAAATCTGATAAACAGATCTTGAGATATGTTGAAAAATGATCAATTTTGGCCCAAATTTGACCTTTTGACCTCGTTTCCATGGCAACAAGATTTTTTTGAAAAATCGGGCTTCGTCACTTTTCTACATTCATGACCCTTTAACTTCATGCAAAAAATCAGAAAAATCTGATAAATGAGATAAATGCTTTCCGTACGTACATACGGACAAGCTGAATTTAAAGGACTCCTTTCGGCAAAGCCGGGTCATAAACCAGTTATGAGATATCCTAAAAATTTGTAAAAATTTGACCTTTTGATCTGTTTCGAAAAAACAATAATTTTCGGTAACCTGGCAACTATGCTATTTTTGTCTGTACGTTACCCCCTTAACTTAGTGCAATGGTTCCAAAGAAGTGATAGATAGACATTGGATCCCCGGTACCCGATATTTTTTATCAAATGGCACTATCATGCAGAAAATGAGCAGTATTGTAAAACGATGCAAATGTATACCTATAGCGAATCATCAGCTCTTTTATTGACAAAAAAAGCAAAATTTACATCATATAGCAAAAATTACATCGAAAAACTAACATTTTGACAGCAAATGAGCAGAACTATGAAGAAACTATAGGATCAAATATTCTGTTTTACTAATCTTTATCATTGTACAAAATTTCAAGTGAATTGGAACTATGTAGCATATCTCGCGAAATATCAATTCCGCACAAAACAAGAATTTTCGAAATGATGACACTTATGTCAGTTTAAAACCTTTATTTGCCTCTAGCTTTGTGCAAAAAATAAAAAAAGTTAATGAAGGGATTTGGAGATACCTTGGAAAATGGTGATTTTTGGGCAAATTTTGACCTTTTGACCCCAAATTCGGGTAAATAAGAATTTTGGTCAAAAATCCGGCTCTGTCAGTTTGAAAAATTATGACCCACTAAGTTCATGCAAAAAATCAGAAAAAACTGACGAACGGTTTCTGGGGAAACTGTGTTACGGACATACGTACGGACAGACAGACGGACCTGAATTTATAGGATCCCTTCAGCAAAAGCCGGGGATCCAAATTGACCCCATTTTCGGGACAATAAGAATTTTCGAAGAAAATCCGGCTCTGTCACTGTTGATTATTTATGACCCTTTGACTTCATGCAAAAAATCAGACAAAACTAATGATCGGCTTCCAAGACCTAATTATTCTGGTGTGGGGGTGTTGTCAAACACAACACCACACCAGAACTTTTATCTGCTTTCATACTTCGGCCTACAATAGCCGTCTGGATCATTATTATTAAAGAGAAATTTAAAAATATACCCAGCAGGTAAAAAATTTGACTTTCATTTGAAATTATTGCAGAATAACTTTGATTGATTTACTATATATATAAAAAGAAAGGTTCATCATTCATATTATGTATACCTGTGTGGATTGATTGTAAAGTAGCTTTTATTTCGTAACGCTTTATCCACCACATTGAAGGCATATTCAAAAGCTTCTTTCACACGCAGTATACCATAAGAGCTACGCCCAATATCACATGCTAAATGAAAACGTTCAAGCTGTAAAATACTGATGCTTTAAAGGAAAGAAGTAATAAGGAAGAAACTTTTGCAAAATTTAGGAAATTAACTTTCGCGAATTGCCCCTTATAATATTTTTTGCAGGAATTAACTTTGAGATTTTACACAAAAGTAAAGAGTAAACAGTTTTTGTGCTAGAAAAAAGCAATTAACTGATTAGTTAATTGCTTGAAAACAGAAAATTTGCGGGTTCTAACTTTTGAACAAGTAATTTGTTACCTAGTGTAACTGGGTCTTCAATGCACAACAGAGCTGGATATTCACCATTGGTCAACTCTTTTGCTACCTAAAATCAAAATACCGTAAAAAAAATAACGAAAAAAATGTTCTAATGTTTTCCGTAGGAGAACTATTTCTTGAAACAAGTTGAAAATCAATAAATATTGAACGTTGACCCATTCAATAAAAATGGAAATTTCAAACAGATGAAAATGCATGCAACAGATGTGAGTTAAAAAAATGGATGCATTTCACAGAAGAAAATATTTGATTTCTGCAAAATAAGAATGCAAAAAGATTTGTTTATATTTTACTTTTCAAAGAAGGACACCCAAATTGACATCTTAGATGATTTATGCTAATAAGAATCACTAACTAAAGTGGTAGAAAATATTATTTCACTCCCAGAAAAGACAAGTTTAAATTTCCTTAAACAGGTTTAAATAAAACAACATACACAAGGCTTTGCTTGAAAATTTTGGAATTATTTAAATTTTGATCAGCACAAAGGTGTGAAAAACAAAAATTGACTTTTTGACCTCAAATTGCAGACAAACAAGAAATTTCACAATGATGACACCTATGCCTATGTTTAAAGCCTTGATTTGCCTCTGGAAAATAAGAAAAAAGTTAACGAAGGAATCTGGAGATATCTTTAAAAAATGACCCCACTCGACTGAGGTAAATAAGAATTTTAGTCAAAAATCCAGCAACTTTTCTTCATTTATGTCCATTTAACTTCATGGCAAAAAACTAAACAGAAAAAAACTAATGAGCAGTTTCTGAGATCTGAGTGAATCATACGTCAAAAAGAAAATATATGATCATATTAGTGGGATTCTTGTTTGATTTAAAACTAAATATTTAAAACTGAGAGTGTTTGAATACACAGGTAAATACCTCATCTTTGCTTACATAGCAGCCACCATTTTTAATTTTGACACCAATCTTTTGATAATTGAAATTTCTTCCATATAGCTCAAAAAATTCCATAAGCAATACGCCAAGGTTGACATCTTTTTCTTTTCTAACATCAATACGAGGGTGAAGCTGAAATGGAGATTATGAAAATAATATTTAGACTATCTCTTGTAATATTCAAAGATTAATTATTAGGGCTGTGAATCTCTGTAATTCTGATGAAAGATCAATTGAAAGATTTCACTGATATTAAGAACTGACACTGACGACAACGTTATAAAATGGTAGCATTATGTCTATAGTGCATTAAAATCCTTCCAAATTAGTTTATAATACGTAATCATGGGAGCAACGTGAATTAGCTAATACACACATATCGAGCAACTAGCAAGACTGATGATTCAATCAATTAAAAGTTACCTGCAGAAAACTGACAGTGAGCAACATCAGACAGTAGGAGCTTATACCACCAGTAAATACTTCATTCAAATCTCGTTGAAACAAGAAATGTTTTAATGTCAGAAACAAATATGGTAATATTTTGAATTCTTTGATATAAGCCTGAAAGAAAATGTATTTTCAAGTATGATTAAATAGAATATGAAATTTGAAAATACTCATACAGTAACTTAATTTAAATTATTTAACTAAATTAACTAAACTTAATTTAAATTAATTAAATTAACTTAACTATTAACTTAATAGCATTAATGAAGAAACTCTAGAATAAAAAAAATATTTTGAACTCATCATCCAGCAACATTGTATAAAATTGGTACTCTGTAACATGAGATATTATACAAAATATTGCACACAAATTTGTCTGTTTGACCTCGTTTCCTGCAAAAAAAAGAAATGTCAGTTTTCGAAATGTCAGTTTGAAGCCTTCATTTGACTCTGCTTGAAATAATGAAGAGATCTTGAGATACTTTGAAAATGTTGGTTTTGGGTCAACTCAACCTTTTGACACCAATTCCAGGACAATAAGAAATTTTGTCAAAAGTCTTTTAACTTGATGGAAGAAATCAGAGGAGAATGATGAGAATGGTTTTTAAGTTAGCTAGATTACGCAATAAATTTTAACCTTTTGACCATAACAAGAATTTTCAAACTGCTGACACTTTATGTCAGATTGAAGTCTTCGTTTGCCATAATGTGCGGACGGACAGAGCTGAATTTATAGAATCCCTTACTGGGGGATCCAGTAAAAGCAATGTATAGCTAGTACTTACTTTGACCATTTCAGCACTCTTGACAGAAGTCTCTGTATTAAAACTAATATCAACACGGATTTTACTTTTTTTATCTGTAAGCTTGATAATGGGAACCTAAATGAGCAAGATGTATATATTAACAAGTGATAGATAGAAATTGGATCCTCGGTAACTGATATTTTTTACCAAATGGCACTATCAGGCAGAAAATGAGCAGTATTGTAAAACGATGCAAATGTATACCTAAAGCGAATCATCAGCTCTTTCATTGACAAAAATCCAAAAATTACATCTTTATAGCAGCAATTGTATCGAAAAATTACCATTTTGACCTCATCATGCAGCAAATGAGCAGAATTATGAAGAAACTATAGAATCATATATTATGCTTTACTAATCTCTATCATCGTACAAAATTTCAAGTTAGTTGGAACTTTGTAGCATGAGATATCTCTCGAAATATCAATTCTGCACAAAAATTGACTTTTTGACCTCAAATTGCTGTCAAACTAGAATTTTCGGAAAGGTGACACTTATGCCAGTTTAAAGCCATTATTTGCCTCTAACTTTGTACCAAAAATAAAAAAAATTTAATGAAGGAATCTGGAGATATATTGAAAAACAGTGATTTTTGGGTAAATTTTGACCTTTTGACCCCAATTTTATGTAACTGTCACTTTGAATAACTTATGACCCATTAACTTAATGCAAAAATTCAGAAAAAACTGATGAACGGTTTCTGAAGAAACTGTGTTACGTACGGACGGAGCTGAATTTCCCTTCGGCAAAGCCGGGGATCCAATAAATAACAAGGAAATTTTATGGACTCACTCCTACTTTTTTGCTTATACATGGAATGAAAGTTATGTTACCAATTATGGTGGGCTTATACATGGGGGGCTTATATAGGGGGGCTTATAGTCGGAGGTTAAGGGTACTTAGATATACAGTGTACGGAGGTTAAGGGTACTTAGATATACAGTGTACGGTGTATAAAAAAGAATGCACTGAAGATTCCAAAGTATTTTTTTTATAAGTTAATCTGTCTATAAAACAAGAAAGATTGACTGCTGGACTCCCGGTAATAATTTTGTAATCAACTAGAGAAGCCTAAGTAAGCAGTATGAGATATGCCCGCGCTTGCCCAAAACAATTTTTTAAAAAAATATAAGAATCGTGTTAGGTTTTACCTCTTTATTTTTACCTTATTATGCTCTACCATCATGTACAAACTAGAAAAATCTAATGAAAAGATTTTGAGATACAGGGCAAAATGTCCTTTTTTTTCGGCCTAAATTTGCCTCGCTTGTCCAAAACAAGAAATTTCAGAAATATAGGAACAGTGTAATTTTTTTACCTCTTATGTAAGTAACATCATGTACAAACCTAGAAAAATCTAATGAACAGATCCCGAGATACAGGGCTAAATATCTATTTTGAGCCCAGGTTTGCTCCATTTACCGATTTTGGGAAAACAAGAATTTTCCGAAAAAGAGGAATAGCGTCATTTTTTACCTCTTATTTTTTTCTAACATCATAAACAAAACCAGAAAAATCTAATGAACAGGTCTTGAGATACAGTGCTAAATGTCTATTTTAAGCCCAAATTTGCCCTATCTACCCTGATATTGGGAAAACAAGAATTTTCGGAAATAACTCATATGACTGTTAGATAATTCAAAGTTCTTTCCAATGATGTATCAGTTGTTTAAAAATATTTATGTTGAGGCCAGATAATAAAAGTTTTCCAATAAATTATAGTCATTAAAATTTTAAAACAATATGTCTATTTAAGCCTAAAGATTTTCTACCCCTTATTATGTTCTGACTTGTTCATGTAAAAAAAACTAGAAAAATCGAATGAACAGATATTTAGCCTACAATATAGACCCTTTAAGAAAAACGTGTTCTAGGGTCTCTGTCCATTTGCGAGAGAAGTTGTTCTAGTGAATTTTTTAGATTTCTGACAATTTCTGAGATGCGCACTAGAGTTTTTACAGTCTGACAGCTTTTTCTGTGAATGTGAATAGACCATGCTTTAGCGTGGTCTATATTTGTAGGCTAACAGCTATTGAGTCGTAAACTAAAATGCCTACTTTGTGCCTAAAACTGCTCCAGGTTTCCACAAAGAAAGACATTGTTAGGACAGGTTAAACTAGGATGCTTTTAAAAATTGTATGAACATCTTAAATCGACTTACTGTTGCTTTGTCTAACACTTTTATTGTAGCAGCTTCAGCCAGGTCTTTGCTGATTAAAGCTTTCTCCAATGTATACAATGGCAAACTCTCCCATTTTCCAAATACTGCCAGATCAATGTCACTGAAACAAAGTTTAGAAGGATGATATACAAAACAAGAAAGCCAATGGATCTCTTCAAAATTAATACCATGCAGAAAATGAGCAAGATTGCAAAGAAATATTATCAGCTCTTCCTTTAAATGAGCATAATAAGTAATTTTTGATTAAGGAAAATCTAGTTTAACTAACTCGGTATTATCATTTGTAAAGTAATTAAAGCAAAAAGATACAAATAATTTACAATAATGGCAAAACCATAACAAAACCACAACAGGTAAAACTTTACTACCAAACAAGTAAAGCAGTACTATCAAATAAAGACATCTTCATACTGTAGTAAATCAAACAAAGATAAACATGTTTTTCAATAAAATAAAACTGCCCTTGACACCTCTGAACCTCTATAACAATAATTCCTTTAAAGGGATCCTAAACTGTTTTTACAAATTGCCCTTAAAATTTAAGATTTTGTAAAAATATAACTATCGCTTTTTCTTTCATTAAAATCTCTTTTCTTTCTGAAGTAATAGCGATCATAGTTTTGTTCATTTTAGATTTTTCTAAAAGGCAAATATTTTAGTTCTAATTTCATGAAATCACATCATAACAGTAATTAACCTCTTTTGCTTTTTATTAACTGTTTCAATTGCTTTGATGATACAGTATTTGTTAATTGCTCTCTTTGTTTAAAAAAATCCTTGTTATGACTATTGTGGTGCTTGTTTATGATAGAGTGATATACAATTTCATTAAAAGGGCATGGACTTACATAAATCCATAAAACAGTGTCATGGACTTATTTTAATTATTTATCAAAATAAAGGTTTATAATTTTTCTCTGGTCGATACAAAATAACATCGGTTATTATAAAAGCATATATCTTTTATAATAACAGATGTTATTTTGTACAGAAGTGATGAACATATTTATATTAAAGAGACAATGTCAAGGTTTGCAGAGTGGTAATTTAAAAATATTGCATCATTTCCAAATTAGATTTCGTGACTAAACTCACGTTAATAAACAAGGAATCAATTACTAATTGACCCCCGAAAAAACAAAGTTTAAAAAGTTAGATAAATAATTATAAAATTTGATACCAAAATTTGATCTTTTATGCAGCAAATGAGCATAATTTGATTTGAAATATATTAATATTAACTCTAACTCA
>JAYJMI010151202.1:0-10259 GCA_036873855.1 Sarsia tubulosa
ATTAATTAATTGTTGTGCTTTCCATTTGGTAGTAGTTTTAATTGACGTCATGCTAGTCCTAAATTTTGCTAAGTTCAGATTATCTGCAATTTTAGTTTGGCCAACTCGAGTTGAAATTGCAGGCTTGGTGGCCAACTCGAGTTGAAATTGCAGGCTTGGTGGCCAACTCGAGTTGAAATTGCAGACTTGGTGGTACCAGGATAAAAAAAAATCAATGACATCGCAAATCAGAAAAAGTCATTTCATATCTCAGACATCTTTTTAGTTTTTTAAAATGAAACTAGTGATATAAAATATATATTAACCATACTAGTACAGTATAATTCCAAGGGGGTTCTATGGCTATGATCTTACTAGATAAAGAAATTTTAGTATATCTATGAAGTTACTAAAAAGGGGAACAGCATCGATTTATAATTTCTATGATAATGCTACCTCTATTTATTTGGCTAATTGCTTTAATTTTATACGCGTGTCATGCAAATATGACAATATATTTGATTTTTAGTCAATGCTCTGTCTTACTTGACACAAATTAGTTAACTTCGTAATATTAAGGTAAGCGTAAATACAAAAATCTATGCGAAAAACTTTCATTAAAAATAAGCTATTGTACGATGAGAAAATCACCTTTATAAGTATATTTTAAAATGCGATTTATTAGACAAATGAAGGAGGGTGCTTCGATGGTGCCTTTATAGTCAACAGTACATGCTTTTAAACTTGTTGATTAACTTAGTTTATAAATCTTGTTTAAAAGTATGAAAGATATCCTTAGTTACAGAGGGTAATAAATTTCATGCTTTTGTTAAGTTTTTATCCATATATAGAATTTTATCACTATAATATGATGACTGAATTGTTTTTCTTTTATATATATAACCATCATTGCGGCATGTAGGTGCAAACTACATTTGATGTACTAATGGCTTCTGGGAATCGAGACACGGCCTATATAAAAAAGTTAATCATTTGTTGTTTCCCTCCTTCGTATTTCCATGGTGTATCTTAGGAGTCGATTATATAGACTATTCCATACCGGGATGAAATGTTATTTACAACACGGGACCAAGTCGTTAGTTTCAACTCGGTAAAAAGGTAAACATCATTAAAAACGATTTTAAGATTACATGTAAATAATATATAAAGAAAATGTCCGCAGTTAAAAATATTGATACTTGAGAGAGAAATTAGCTTGAAAAGCTTTCGATTTTAAATCAAATTACATTATAAACTCTCTTTTCTCTTTTGACCCAACTACCTACCTTTTTGACCCCTTCATAATCAGTTATGACATTATAAAAGAAATTGCTTTAGCCTTTAGTTATTTCAAACATAATTTCTGTAAACAAACATCGACTACTGGTGAGAATTAATCCATGACCAATTGGAACGGAGGAATATTTAAGATTTAACTGGGTAATTTAATATTTCAATTCAACACAATTTTCAATTCTTTTTACAATCGGCTAAGAATTTTTTATGAAATACTTTTTGGCACAGGATTCAGCACAGGATTCACTTTCTAGCACAGGTTTCAACTCTAATGCTCTGTATCGCTGGTAATATATATTCTTTTATTTGTGTGGTAATGGACCAATGGTCTAAATACCGAAAATACATTTCATTACATTACACATATGGAATTAGGACAAAAACAGGCATTGACCTTATTCATATCTTTTTGCTATAGCATAAAAAATAAATCGTAAAATTCAATTCTAAGTTTTAAATGTCGGTAGTTCAGCAATTGTCAAGAAAAATTCCGCAGTGCAGTGCTTTATTTTTTATGCTACAATCAGGGTCATAATATTTTAGGGTCATAGGTCATTTCAGTGAAAATCGCCTTATCAGAAGGATTTTTAATAGCTAATTTCTAAGGTTTTCCGCCTTTAATTGAAAAATCAAAAAATTCCCAGGTGGAAACTGGGCACCAGGCTCCTGTTCCACGTGGTTACGGCTTTTTCACTTGACTCCTAGATTCCCAAGGATTCCTTGAGTCTTACTCGCAAATTGTCCGAGCCAATCAGTTTTCCTTTTAACAATGATCAAATCGTTATAAAACGCTTGTGGTGAAATTGAAAAAGTGTAGTCTACGCATTTTTTGACCTTGATTGTATAGCAAAGAGATTTGAATAAAGTATTGTCAATGATCATTTTTGTCCTATTTGCATATAATGTCAGTGTTTTTTTTTAACTTTGCCAAATTGTAAATACGAAAATTTGAAAAATCGCTATTTTTGGTCTAAAATGGTCAATTTTAGTAATTTTCCAACAAAATTACTTACAGAGATGTATTTATTGGTCCTTTACAAAACCCTTAATTTCCAGGAGCCTAGGAGGATGTGAAATTCCTGAAATGTCTAATTCTTTGAATTCTGAATCGACCTCAAGATTTTTCTCGTTTATAATCGACTCTTAACTCATTACTGGATAGTTGAATTTTCAAAAATATTTTGCAGGAGCCCTTTTGGATGAACCATTCTATCGAAAATGACTTACCTTAGCCTGAGTACAAACTCTACGCACCGTAAAACCCCGTTTTCGTGTCTGTGGCTCAGGCTAGACTTACCCTAGCTGACACGGAATTTTAGGATCCTGGAAGACTCCTGATGGAATGAAACTCCTTTCTATGGAGTAATAAGATGTTTTATTTCCTTTACCAAATTTGAAACGACCATATCTCGAAAATTTTCCTAAGGATTTAACCATCTACAATCCATAAGTTTAGAAAGTTTATTTGGAATAACCCTTCCTAAAGAGCTCTGAGATCAATCAATTTTGTTACTTAGGATCAATTACATAGTTAAATAACTGCTTGCCAAAATTCCTAATGAGAGCGTTTCAGGATAAAAAGTTATGGGTGCTGGAATTTCTCTTCCATTTTACAAGTGGGGTTTTTCCATATTTAAACGCTCCTGAACTTTAAAGACTTGTAGTTTACTAAAAGGAAAAGCTTATGGATTTGGAAAAACAGCATTGGAATATTTAATCTTTTGCCTACCTAAAATAGCATCAGTTTTTAAAGAAAATGTCGACCAATAGCAATGAAAAATGACATTGAAAAAAAACCCCCAAAAAACACTGACATATATCATAAGTTAACATTTCAGAATGTACTACCAGCGATACAGAGCATTAAAGTTGAATCCTGTCTAGAAAGTGAATCCTGTGCTGAATCCTGTGCTAAATCCTGTGTCAAAAAGTGATTCAAAAATTATTTTTGAGCGGTAGTTAAAAAGTAAAAACTATATCGACTATGCGATCAAAAGTTCATTGATGCGATGAAATAGTTATAAATTATACCCCCCAGTGGACACAGGGCGTGATATGAACGTTTTATTGGACGTTCAGAAGTAGTACAGTACGTTTTTTGAACGTACTGTGGACGTCTAAATATCGTCACGTGTTCACTGGGCCGTAATGTCAAATGCAAGATCATATTTTTTTAATGGAGCAATTGAAAGAAGATTTATAGTATTTTTCAAACATAAGATATAATTTGTACTTGAAACTTTTATGCATTAAATTATTATAATTGACGTTGCATTATACTCGTGAGAAAAATAAAAGCTTGCTTAACATTTAATATAATTATATATAGATTAAATAGCAAAGCAATAGTACCGAACGGAAACACAAAAAACCGCAGTCAAACCAAAAAACTCCTACCTAATAGTATCGATGTATTTAGAAACGTAATTAAAGTGGACGTCTGTAATTTTTATTCTGAACGTTGAAAATTATTACTATTTTTAAATGACGAAAACCGTTTTAAAGGTACATTACCGCGAACTTTTTCAACAGCCTAATAGATAGATCATACTGACTTTAGTAAAACCTGAAAGTAACTTTCCACAATTCCTTTTTGCTCTCTAGTTATGGCTCAACAAAATCCTATTTTACAACTGTAATTTAGAATTTTTCATTGTTCTTCTTAATTATAATTTATAAAGTATGCTCAAATGTGCTCAAATATAGCATTTGCGGATCGCATAACTTTTGAATGAGATTGAATTTTTTGATGGGGTTTTCAGTTTATATCCTAAAATTAGCTGATTCTTCATACAAAATAATAAATAAATTCGCGGTAATGTACCTTTAAGTCTTTGGAATCCCTTGAGTCTAGTCTAATGTAGAAATTGTCTAGAAAGGTCTAAAGGGGTATAGGAGTTAGTAATTACTTAAGTAGTACTTAACTTGTTAAAAAAACTAATCATTGTCGAAATATTCCCTTTATCCCCATACCATATTCGGAATTCTTTAAACAGTATTGTGAAGGTAGAGGAAAGTCAATGCTTTGCACTTGATTGTGGGTTCCATGTATTCCATGTAAATATAGATTGTTTTGAATACAAGTAGATGATATTTTACATAAATTTCCTCTCATGACTAATTTATGCTTATTAGTCTTCAATGGTATTCCTTTATTTCTACTTTCTTGCATATAGTCTATGATTTAATAAAATGCTATTCACAAAAAAGTTCTCTGTACATTAACTAATTGATGTTAATTAGTCTGCCTGGCCCACATAATAAGTGTACTTGTATTTATCATTAAACTAATCAGAAATCAATTAGTAAATCAATGATGCTAGAAATGTAATTTTAACATTCCTTTACAATAGTAAACGTTGGTTATACATTGAGATCAGATAGCCATGTCAAACAATCGGTAACTAATCCTGTATTTTATTGGTTGGAGGGGTGTTTACACTCCCGAGTAAACTTTTTAAAAATGGCTAGCCAACGTTGCGGTTTTGAATATTACAACGTTAAAAACATTTCATCAAAAAAATACATTGAACAGGATCTCTTAACAGACTCTTCGTAACAAGTTATATTTTGCTAAATCACTATTCTCAAAGACAAATTCAGTCTAAATTTTCAGGAATAAGTTGTCTTGCTGTATAACCATTTATAAGTGATTTAAGTGATTAATTACCTTATTATATCCAAATAATGACGAATTTTATTTTGCTGACGTCATGAAAATGAGTTCTCGATGGTGTCACATGTTTTCCAATAAGTCTGTGAATTTTTATCAATATTAATCTTTTTATCGCCCCCTCATTAGACTAGAGTCGTTCTTTAAATTTATAATAAAATAAGGAAAAGTTTGAAGAAAAAAATATTCAGGGAAATCATAAATAACAGACTCCAGTCTTCCCCCACATTAAAAAAACGTGTTGTTAGAGAATAGGACTAGATGTAATAATTAAACGGGGTGTAGTACCTAGCGCTATATTTGATGCTTTCTAAATGAGCTAATAAGTGATGCTAAAATATTTCAGCAAGTCCGGAAATACGTAATATAACTCCTACACTAAAATCAACATATGCTTTTATTCAATTGATTCCCATGCTGCCTATATAGATTTGTAGAATAAATGAGCTAATAGAAATACGTAAGCCAACGCATATGCACCTATTTACCGTGATAAGAGCTGTGACGTAAAATAAAGTAGGTCGAGAAAGAAAATGTGAACCAGGAAAGTCGATTGCCACTGATAAAACAATAATTGGATAATTTAAGCTGAGTTTAACTTTAGTTATACTTAGGTAAACGGAAGTATAAACCAATTTTTTGTAAACATAATCAAGATTGTAGCAGCAGAAATCAAAAAAATCTAGTTGTCACAATATACTTTATTTTGCAGTACCAGTTTTGTTACCCCTAATTAAATTACGTTTGAATATATTCTTTAAGGTTTGACATCATGTAGGAGTTGCAATTATAGCCTGAAGACGAAGGGTCTATCACCTTCGAAATATTGCGAAAAATAAATAACGTAGAAGAGTTTATCTCTATAAAAAGAAGTTTTTACTATCCAATTTATATGTTTGAATATAGTATATATTTTGCTTGGTTGACCAACGAACCGTCTAAGACTTTATTTCAAGAAGGAACCTTCTAGGGACCTAAAGTATCTTAAGTATTTTTCACTAAATTCAGTTTCAAGTTTGAACTAGCCTACGATATAGACCCTTTACGAAAAACGTGTTTTTCTAGGGTCTATGAACATTTGCCCAATAATCATTTCTAAGCCGTTTCAGAATTTACGAAACGCATGCGCATTAGGACTAAAGTTTACGGTCTTCTTGTTATCAAAACAAAAATTCTCGGTAAAAGATACATGTTCCCAGTCTTTTTCTTGGACAGCTTTTCTTGCAAATGTACATAGACCAAGCTTTAGCGTTGCTATATTCATAGGCTAGTTTGAACTTTACAGAAAACCTCGGTACCTCTTTGGAACAAACGTTCATTTTTTACTAAAGCTGTAACGTTATAACGACATACCAGTAGATACCCCTTAAAAAACACACCCCGTTAAAAACTACAATCACAGTTTTTGACCTCTAGAAGTAACACTTGTCCATTTAGTGTCACAAATTTAGTTGTCTTCGAATAAATGTTTTTTAAGAAAAACTCTAAGCATTTAGATAATAAAGCTTCAAAAAGTAAGAAAATCAACCTCGAACATGAAAAATAACAATTTTTGAAAATAGAAAATACAGAAATTTAGGAATTAGACTAACTTACTTTCAGATTAAGTTTAGATTAAGTCAGAAAAACGTTTTGTCTCACTAAAATGATGGCAATATTCATTTATAAGGTAAATCATTTGTATTGTCAGAATCATCATCAGAAGCATGAAAATCGTTGTAGTTTTTAAGGGGTTTACTAGAATAAAAATCATGAAAATTGAGAAATGGCAATATCGTTATTTTAAATTCGCGTAACCTTCAAAAACAAACACAACTAAGGTACTCTACGCCTTAAGAAAGTTTAAAAGTCTTATAAGTCAAGCTTTACTGTAAGCTCAAAGTCTCAATTTAGGGCATATAAGATTGTGCGCATGAAATGCACAAAGCAGGAACAAAATATGATTTTAAAGCATTTTTTAGCAAGCTATTGGATCAAATTTAACAACATTTACAACAAATATCTGCTAACGCTATTCTGAAATCCACAAAGCCACCTTTAAGATTGTAGTATTTAAGGTGTATATTATGTAGTTTTTAAGGGTTTTTTTGAAGAAAAGTTGCAATTTTAATAAAGATATCTTAAAGAGGCACTGCCTCAGAAATTTTTATTTTCTCATTAGAAGCGCATTACTAAGTAGATTTCAAAACTAATTTTATTTTTTCCATACGATCTCAAATAAGGCTTAAAACGTCGTTTTTGTAAGCTAACGACAATGACCAACGACAATTTCACCCAATCGAATTGCGTAAAATCATCAACGGTTATTATTTTGGTACCAAGAATAATAAAAATTGAAATTTTCATTTTAATGTACAGACAAAACTCCTTTAGAATCGACTAATAAAAATTTCTTAGGCAGTGCCTCTTTAACCAAACTCTTTTGCAAGTTAACTAATAAAGAAAGGAACATGTATGCCAATTTTGGGCAAAAAACTCTTATAGACTAAAAAATTAGCGTAAGATTTATGAGTTGCGGGTTTTAAGGGGTATTGCCAAAAAAACAGCAAAGTTTATTGTACTGTCAAATGTTACCAAATCATTTATTTTAAAAAATATAGCCAGGGAAGAGAATCATATTGGCCAAAGAATCATCAAAGGGATATTCAGCTCAATCAAGGCTCAATATCAATTACCTACCAGCTACTGTGAGACATGAAATTTTGTTGTAGTTTTTAAGGGGTATCTACTAGTATGTCATTTTTTTTTATTGTCTAAATGTGTATGACAAAATTTGATATTATTCTCTTCAAACAGATTTTATTGACAAAAATCAAATTTCAATTGTTTTCAAAGTAAAACCACATTTTTTACAATGGTCAACCATGGTCTGACAATTTGACCAAGGTAGTTTCATCTGGAATATTTTCAAGAAATTTATAAAACTAAATAATAAGTGAAATAACTTGTGCACTATTTATTTTGTCTTACATCTGAGAAAGTTTGAAGTTGGTGGCGTTTAGTTATTTTTTATCCTTCGCGCTTTAGCGATAAAGATATTGTTTGAGCATTTTTCTTCTTCTTCTAATTCTTCTTCTAATTTTTCTAATTTTTGGAAACCGATCAGCGATTGGCCATAATGAGACATGTGACATTAATGATAATAAAAAACAAACAAAGTTTGAAATTTCTTAATCAGAAAAAAGTTTGATAATTTTTCCTGGCAAAACGGCTCAAAAAAAATTTATGCAATTTTCCGAAACTTTTGAGGAATTTCATTCTTCACATGCTATCAAAATCTTAAAGACAAATTCCAAGTATTTTTCCTTTTAAAAATATTCTAACAAATTCTTTCCTAAATTTTTGAAGACCTTAGAAAAGTAAAGCTGATGAAATTTATTTAGAGAAACCTGAGGATGTAATCTAGGCCAGTGTTTGAGATGTTTTTATTGCTTAAAACTAGCGCTGACAAAAGCATATATTAAATTTGATTAAATTTACACAGTTTTAATTAAATTAATTATTACAAGTCACCCACTCATTTCAATCAGGATAATTAACTATTAAGTTTGCAGTATTCTATTACGATCGGAACTTAAACAATATAAGCTTTTAAGCTAGTGTACATTTATAATTTAGATTATAATTGACGTCACCAACTTTATGACATTTCATCATTCTAAACTAGTTATAACAACAAATCAGGTTTTTGCGAAGAAAGATTTTCGTACAAAATCACCCATATTAATATTTGTAGAATTTGCAACTTTTTAGATTTTTTTCATTCCACCCTAAGTCCGTGGTTTGAACTATAGACATATTTTCAAGTGTCGTGGTTAGTTCTGAATCTCTAAAATTCATTTATTTAAAACTTTGTTTTTGATTTTTCTTGAATTCAAACGATTTGACTTTTTTACATAAAAGATAAATTTAAAAAACACATTATCAACCGTAAATTGGACAGATAATTGAGCAGATTATAAAAAAAACTCTTATTAAATAAATAATATATAAATATATTATGAAAATATAAATGATATTGTTTCAAACTCACGCCTATCCAATGTGCCCACAACATTTTAACAGACTGATAGGTACCCTTAGTAACCCCTGGTAACCCTTGACAATCGATGATGATGAATTTGTAGCGATTCAACGGGAAGACTAATAATGAAATATAGTTAATTTTTTTCGCACCAATATTTTTTTAATGTATATTTTATATTTTATTATACTTTTTTTGCTAAATAGTATGTGTAATTTATGTACTTACTTACTCATCTATTTTGACCAAAATAACTAATCTCTATTGAAATTTTGTGAACTGAAAGATTTCCACTTCAGTAGTATCCTGTGAAAATTTGAGCCATATTCTATGTGTAGTTTTTGAAATATTTGAATTTCAAATCTGCTAAACAAAAGAAACCAAGAAGTAGATTGAGCTTTTTGCAAAGTTTGGAGTTATTTTACTTTTAATCGGCTGAATCCAACGAGGTGGTTTTTAGCAGATGTATTGACTTCCGACTGCTCTTTACAATACACAAATTTCAATGGTATACGCGAGTAAGTACCTTTAGTACAAACAGTTTTTTTATATTTGAAGAAATAAAATGTACAACTGCACAATGCCCAGCGGCCTCGTTGAAAATAGTTCAAAGCGTGACTAATAAAGTACCTTGTAATAATGGATTTGAACTGACAACAAAATTTGCTTTTTTAACCAACCAATAGAAGGGACTAAAGAAGGTTTTTAAGAATTCCAACTAGCTCTACAGCCGACTGTGCAGACTCGAACTTACTCAGCTCTGTTTTTCAGCATCTAAGTTGCTAGCCTGAACTTCAGACACGAAAACAGGTTTTCTAGTTTTCTACAAAAACTGTTTTACGGTGCGTGGAGTTTGTACTCAGGATACTAAGTTGCTAGATTACAGATACAAGGCAGTTTTAATACCGATACTGCTAGGAAGAATTTCAAGTACTCCCGTATCTACAATCTATCTCAATAATTATTTAGAAAACATGCATTTTGCACGAAAATTAGTTTTTTAGGGCAAAGTTGAACACCAATTAACGGAGGTACACTGCCTTTAATTGAAAAAAAAACTGAATTGGCTGATGGAGACTGGGTTCCAGGCTCTAAGACCACGTGGTTTGAACTTTGCTATGTGATCCTACGATTCCTAATATCCTCGCCAATTGACCGAGCCAATAACACGGCACTTTATTAATGATTGTGTCGTTTTTACTCACTTGAGGCAAAGAGTTACTATAGCCTCAGCTGGAGGGAGCGCAAGCCGTAAAATCGATATTTCTTGCGGTACAGTGTTCGTAA
>JAYJMI010151313.1:0-10259 GCA_036873855.1 Sarsia tubulosa
TCTTAATGATGCCCCAGGCAATCCCACAATGCATCATTTTAAAGCACGTGTTGATAACAGCAATATCGTCTATTAAAGATGAATACCACATTCTACAAGCTTCGCCTCGTTTTTGTAACGAGTATTTTTTCATCGCAGATATTAATGAAAAAGTCTATTGTTTAGTAAATATTGAGAATTTATGCTTTCCTTACAGAAAAATCTGGTGAAAACTGATGAAAGAAATATTTAAAAAATAAAATATCACTTACTTTCTAATACTTGCTTGTAAAAGCAATACAACTTGCAATAAAACGATTCTGTAATATAAGCGACTTGTATTGTTCCTCTTTAGTAGCAGTGAGATAGCTGTTTAACTACTTTTAAATTGTCGTTACTCCATATTGAAGTCTCCTTTCTACAAAGTATTAAGAAAAAAGCTAAAGTAGAAATAAAAGTTAAAGTAGCTAACATACTAAAATAAATTTTACTATGATTTCATGTATTTCAGCTGCACTCTTACAATGACGTATGGCCGTGGTTGGAAAACGTTTTTATCAATAGAGTATTCCCTTCAAGCTGGTATGACAGTATACACAACAGACACGCCAAATCAGTACAGAACTTCCCTGGTCAATTATTTACTAATGATCTGTACTCAAAGCTGGTGAACGGGGCTCGAGTAAGACAAGTTCGAGTGAAACAAGGTTTGCTATAATTATTAACAATTAATATATCTAAATATAAATAAATACCTTTATTAATATACAGAATATATTCAAAAAAACATAATTAAAGATGTCTTAGCTCTTCTTTAATCAAGTTGTCTTTGGGTTGCGGACCTGTATTAATAAATCATCTGAAGTTAAACTTTGTAAAGCACAGTATATAATAACATTATAAAAAAAAGAATAATTCAGTTTTTCTCCAAAATTCACATTTCATCAATGCATTTATTCTCCATATTTAGATTCATGTAGAAAACCATCTCCTGTTTCCGAGTTTGTCAGCATCGATTGTGCTAGTGAGTATGATCTATCAAGTGAAGAAACTCGTCATTTTCATTTTAACTGGAGTAAACCTACTTTTGTTAAACAAAATTTGAATGAACTAAACAAAGCATGGCGTTATCAAACATGGTATGAACTCGATAGTTATCCATTCTTAGCAGAGCTTGATACATATTACGGTGGTGGGTATGCCATTGAGTTATTTCCACGCTGGCTAAACCAAGAAACGTTTCGCCACTTAAAAGAACAACGTTGGATTGATAGACATACACGTGCTATTATAATTGAATTTGCCTTGTACAATGCCGCTACCAATCTGTTCAGTGCAGTTACTATAGCTTTAGAAATGCCAGCTGGTGGAGGCGTCATCCCATTCTACTCCATCATCACCTTTCGATTGCATCGATATAATATAAGCAACGCATTTGTTGTTATAGTTTGTGAAGCACTATTTTTACTTCTTACAATAATTTTTAGTTTTCGTGAAATCAGACTAATCTACAGAATGAAATGGTCGTACTTCAAAGAATTTTGGAACCTAGTTGAATTAAGTAATATATTCTTAACATGTATTGCCATAGGTTTTTACATTTATCGCACAGTTCTGGGTAAAAGACTTTTAGTTAGACTTCCTCATAAAACACCCAACAAATTCATAAACTTTCAATTTGCAGCTTATTGGGATTTGTGTTTCACCTACATCATAGCTTTATTATGTTTCTTCGTCACCATCAAATTCTTGAAGCTGTTACGTTTCAACAAACGTATTTCTTTACTTTCACACACACTGAAAGCAGCATGGTATCCTTTAGCAATGTTCGGTATATTATTCCTCATTATTATCGTAGCCGTTATTACGTCATCTTCGATCATCTTTGGGACGACACTCTATGGGTATCGAGATGTTTTAAAGACGGTTTCATCAGTGGTTGGTTTGTTGTTAGGGAAATTTAATTACCACCAGTTCGAAACCACCAACCGTGTTCTTGGTCCCATCTTCTTCTTCATGTTCAACGTAATGATCAATGTGATAATCATGAACATGATGATATCCATACTAACGGATGTGTTTACTAACCAAAGGTTGCAGTTGCTCAAACAGTTAAATGATTATGAACTCTTTGATTTTGTTATGCGTCATTTCAAAGGTAGTTTGCTTTTAAAAGTTTCTGTTTCCATCTTAAACTTTCTAATCTTTTATGTTACTCATAATTTCTCTAGTTTCCTAACATTTTCTCCTTAGAAAAAGCAAGTAATACTAAATTTTATATTTTTATTTTGGAATCTGTCATATATCATATAACTTTTCTTATAATACTTTTTTTCTAATTTAATAAAAACCTAAAAAACCTTTTTAGATTGGTTTGGATTTAAAAGATCCAAATCACACATAGAGCAACTGTGGAAAGAACATAAAAAAACGATTGCTGAAAATCGAAAAACCTCTTTTGATTACATAAGCGGAAACATGTCAACCATGTTAAAAGACACACCGAAGAAAATCTATTCTACCACAACTTTACCTTCTTCTTATAATGATGAGATCAGTAAGATATTTAATTCACCTCACTGGGACGATGATGCAGATTTTCTAAAAGTGGATGAACCCGCTTGTGATGTAGAAAATGATGAATTTTTAAAGAAATTTATTAAATCAATGAATTATTTATATTTTGATGATAAAGTTGTTGCTCAGCGAATGAGTGTCATGATAGAAGAAGAAATGATTTGAAACTTTAGCTTAGCTGCAAGAAACATAGAAACCTTAGCTTAGCTGAAAGAAACATTGTTCACATGTTAACCTTGTTACCTTGTTAGCTTCTAGTAAACATATTTGACATGTTATCTTAGTTGATTAATCTTTGTAGCTCACCTGCTACAAAATATATTTGATATTTCACTTTATGGTTAGATTAGAAATACACGAATAGACTTCTTGATAAGATGTATGTTATTAAGTTATGATAAAACAAAAATGTCTTAATCCTAAAAACATAAAATTCTTCAAAGTTTTAATGCTTACCTAACTCTAAGCATTTCTCGATTTATTAACAGCGGGTGCGACTTAGACCCCTAGTCAAAACTACACTTTAAAAGTCCAGACTCTTTAAGATTAACATATATAATATACAAATTTTAAATTCAGATTTTTCGGAAGAGGAAAATTAATAGCCAATCTAATTTGCTCATTGTATCAGCGTCTTAGTAGCTTCAGCAAATAACCCTTTTTGTAAATATTTAACCATTCTCAAAAGACCCTTCAGTATTTTGACACTTAGTTTAATAGTTTTCCTATTGTCTTTAAGCCACTACTTTTACTATGTGGTGTAAGTCAAGTGATTGCAACCAAACAAGTGAAATAAACCCCATGCTAAGATTACACTACAGTGTAAGTAGCCTACGATATAGACCCTTTACGAAAAACGTTTTTAGGGTCTATGCACATTCGCAAGATAAGTTGTTCTAGCGAGTTGTATAGATTTCTGACAACTTCTGACATGCGCATTAGAGTTTTACGACTTTTCTTCTCATCCAAAGAACAATTCTCGGAAAATTATGCTAGTTCCCAGTCTTATTTATATAATTATGCGGACGCGGTCTGAATGTGCATAGACCAAGCTTTAGTGTGGTCTATATTCGTAGGCTACAGTGTAAGCAAACTCGGAACTTTGAAAGCAAATTTACTGGCTTTTCAAAAGTGTATATGTTCACTTTGGATGACCAGTTTTAAAGTACAACATTTGGGGAGTTCAGTACAATTTATTACAATTTATTACAATTGAAATAATCTATTCTTCTGCATTACATTTGATTCATTAAACGACAGAATTTTGGAATTGCGCAAGCTCAACAGTAGCATTAAAGAAACTCATAGGTATATTTTTTTCCAAACTGAGTAGGGAGTCAGCTAAGTCGCGTGCCCTACATGCCTGCGTGCCTTACGTGCCTTATGTGCCTTACGTGTCTTACGTGCCTGCGTGCCGTACTTGCTCTATGTGCTCTAAGTGCTTTATGTGATCTAAGTGTTTTACGTGCTTTACGTGTTTTACGTGCCAATTATTAGCCGATGTTTGAAGACTTAAAATATATTATAGGGCTAAGATGTCTTCCTAACACATCAATTTTTATAGAAACTGTTAAAATTTGTTATATTAATAATAATATTAAAGCTTCGACGTGTTCAAACACACACGGAAAGTCAAAGTTCAAAATAGAAGTTTGCTTTATTAAAAGGTAAAATGGAAGTTGCGTCTCGCTGTTCTTAGCATTTAGCCGAAAATTAACCTATGTATGATTATGTATTCTTGATAACGGATGAAAGTTTAACCTTTTTGTTGAAGGTTTTGTTCTTTTAACAGATTTGTTTTACTGTATGAGCACGTGTGTACGTTTGCATGGTCCCAGGGTCCGAGTCCGGTAAGTAAAGGATGTCCATTCGCCCAACTTGTCCAAGATATCGTTAAGTTTTGTTTACTTGAACGCACGAACAATTATAAATGATCAAATTTATCGTTATCGTTCAAATCCAAGTAATCTAAGTTAATCATTAGTGGTGTAGCACGCTTTATTTGTACATTTGAGTAAATAGTCGTATCGAATGTTTATTGGAACAGCTTATACCTTTATCATATACTTTTACAACACAAAATATATCCCACTTTTATTAAAAATTATGAATTTATAGTTTCAAAATAGAAAAATGAAGTTGCTAGTACTTTTGTCAATTTTCGCTGTTACGGTAAGTAAATAATATTATAAATACTAACAAATATTAAACATTAAAATTGAAAAAATTTTATAAAACTTTGTGCAAATCTATGAAATATGTTTTTTCCAGTCCATAAACTCTAGCAAAATTTTAAAATTTATAAAATTCCTAATTTTTTTTATTAAAAGACAATAAAGAATTTTGAAAAAATAGCAATGTCAAGTAACAGTATAGTAGTCTCGGATCAATAAAATTTGTTTAAAGTGAATGTGTCGTCTAGCTAATAACCAATCAGACTGCTTAATTTCCGTATGTTTACATTTTTTTATAGACGCTATTGGAACTTTCAAATAATAGAATTCCATACCACGTGTAGTGTGATATAAAATATAAACAATGCGTTTGTATTTTCGGCGAATCAAAAAAATGCCCATAGCTTTGTTTCGCGACACATTCCTTTTAATATACCATGTCCGATGTAATGCATGCGCTTTGTGTTCATAATATTGGTTAGCTAGAATTTAAACTTTATTTTTACGCTCAGTTATAGTAAGCAAAACACTGCAATATCAGACGCAATGCATTACATCCGATATTGGCTCTTTAATAAACAATAAATTTATTTTTTCGACGAATCAAAAAAACCGGCCATTGTTTTATTTTGCGACACATTTTCTTTAATTAAACAAGTATTATAAAGACAAAAGTTTTTGTATTAAACAATGCTTCTGCAATAATAGGCCTTTTGAAAAAACCACCGACAATCGACCAGTAACCAACCACCGACCAATCGACCACCGACCAATAACAAAATTTAATATACTAAATTTCTTTTATAAATAAGTTCTTCATAAAACTTATGAAAATAATTTATTTTTTTTAAAAAATAGCCTTTTTGTGAAGCTTGTGGAGGTTCCCGGTTAGTTAAATCTATATATAACTTTTGCTTATAGGTGCAAGGATTTATTATAGCTTAGCTAGACTATAATAAATCATTGAGAGACAGGTAATAAAGAAGCAAATTCAGAATGAAATGAATAAACTATATTTCCCCTTAAATTCGAACCTGCCAAAAATGCTGATGACATAGCGAAACGATTAAATAATATCTTTGAATTTTATTCCAAGCCATCTAAAATATGTAACCTTTGGTATAACTTGATAGTAATTAGAACCATAGATGGTATATATATAAAAGAAGTTATTTACCAAATAGCTCTAAATAAATGGTTCTTCTCGAGATCAACATTTTTTTGGGGTCGGTTGTTAGTGGTCGGTTTTTTCATTAGTCGGTAGTCGATTTTTCTCTTGGTCGGTGATCAGTTGGTAGGTGGTCATGTTTTTTTCGGTCGATGGTCAGTGATCGATTTTTTTATTGGTCGGTGGTCGGTGGTCAGTTGTTGGTCGGTGGTCGGTGGTTTGGCAAACAATTCTTACATCTCATTAACCCAGCCAAGCTAAAAAACAATATGCTTGGAGTAAAAAGTTACAACTTAAACTCCTTTAGATATAAGCTAATCAATAAAAATGTATATAAACTTACTATTGTTTCAAGCCACAACGAGACTTGGCTAAAATGACTGTGAAAAAAGGCTACAGAACGGTTGTAGACTAAACTAAATATTCTTGGCGTAAGTAATTGGACGCTTTCGAAGTTTGGGTTTTGAGTACTTTCTTTGTCTCTATATTTTGCTAACCGTACAATGACATGTTGCACACGACACATAGATTGTAAAGATAAAACATAGAACAAAACTATCAAAAAAAAAGACAGACTCGCGACACCACATCTACTTCAGATATATTTATTGTTCTTATTAGCATGATTTCGGCTCAACAGCCGCAATAGTTCAACATATAATTAACCTAATATATTTAACACTTTCTTTAGTACAGCAGTGCAAAAACACGAGTCTATGTTGAACTGTTAGAGTACAGTAATCCTTCTCACAAAACAATGAGTGGTAAATGCTGCGACATTGGTATTTTTGCTTGTGGTCTATGTGACACTCAATTTTACTTCTGCTTTAACAACAGCGCAGATTGTAACTTCATCAGATCAAAAGTATACTCAGATACTGTAAATATCACCTTTGCAGGAAATGGAAGTATTATTGGACCAAATCTTCGAAATCCAATAGAGTTTGTTCAAGATGGTCCATTTGTAAGTTGTTGATTAAAATGTTTATATATGTACGTGTTTACAGAAATATTTATTTGCACACTGTTGGATAACAGTGGAAATATTAGTATTAGAAGTTTAAACTTTCCTTTTTACTTTATAAACCTTAAGCATTTGTGAGATTTTTATTAACTTTTACGCTCAAATTAATATAAGTTAATATAAGTCCAATTATTTTTTTCGATGACGTCGTGTTTTGTGACAAAATTACACCTATTTCACAAAAATAACATTTTAAAGAGTTATTATTTAGGTAAATTTGAACAATTTTGATTCGCTCGGTATTGAAGTTTCCGGTACTATATTACTACGAAAAGTTTTAACAGGACGTATTTTCTCTTTTCAGCAGGTCGTGTTTACTGTAAACTATGTTATATTTATATCCTTCATATCATATATAATATCGATTTTTAGTCTTTATCAGTATTATCATCGTTTATACCATTGTTAAATTAGAAACATTTTTAAGAATCTTTATTATAGAGAGGTTTTAGACTTATCACGCAGATAGTGGATGCTGATTATAATGGAAAGTTTGACTTGATAGATGACGTTGATCAGCAATATCAATTGAAAGCTGCTCTTAATGATACATTGGTCATCCGTAGAGAAGAAATTATTAAACGTCGGAATATAATATTAAGGTTACGCACTTGGTAAAGATCATTCGCTTTTATTTACTAAATATATGTTACTCTTAAATCTACGAAAATTCCTAAATAGCTTGTTTGAGCAACTTTATATGTACAGTTCTTGGAATATTTTTGTGTTTCAAAGTTGCTAAACAATAGCAATCAAGAAGCAATTTAGCTTATTTAAAATCTTTAAAGTTATTTTTCTTTTCATCTGCAAAATTTTCAAGCTCGATTTACTTTTAATTATTTTTTAACATTTGAATATATTCTCATTTTATTTTCATTCTCTATTTACTAACTGTGGAAGGACAAATAAGATTATTATTCTTTTTTAAAGTACCCTTGCTTACTTCTTAAGGCATAACATTTATATTTATAATGGGAGTCTCCTGGAGAGGTGTTTTCAAGCAAGCAAGAAGGTCCAAAAAATAAACCAAAATTCTTCTGGCTGAAAAATGCGCCATTATGTTAAGTTTTTCCGCCGATCCAAAAGGTTCTCGTTTTCGACCCTACTTATATACAGAGTGATGACTTTATTCTCTTATTAAACAAAACTTCAGGTCATATATTGCTAATGCAGTAATTCAGTAATATCTGTTACCTGTAGTTAATATTTGCTCCCTAATTTGTGATACATAAATATCACATTCAAATAAACAGCACAACGACAGGTTCTCGATCTTAGGAGTAACATACCCACTTATATTCTCAGTGAAAGCTGTGTTGGTAGATCACCATTTGATTCAAAAGTAGTTATTGCTGAAACATCACTGTAACTATATCACCGAAAGTAATTATTGCTAAAAAATCGCTGTAACTTTATCACCGAAAGTTACGACTTTAATTCATAATGCATGTTATTTAATCTTCCAGCGATAATATATTATATATGGAGAGATATGCAGAAATACTGGCCGAAGTAGGGTTCGAATCCACGACCTCCATTACAGATCAACAAACTATGCTACCCGGCCTATACTGACTTGAATGACTTGTGATATTACAAGCCGGTTAAGCATCGTGCGGTATTCGCTTAATGTGACATAAGTAACTTAAGTTGATATCGGTCGGTTAGCTTAGTCGGTTAGAGCGTGGCGGATCTAACGTGAAGGTCGTGGGTTCGAATTTCTGAATATCTCTTTATACTGAATATATGTTCTATATGGAGATATTTTTACAAAACCATTTCTTTCTGTAGTAATTTCTTACTGAACACATTTAATCATGTTAAGATTGCGTAATATAAACAAGATTAAAATGATAAACGTGATTGATATCTTCCTCGCCTTGCCTCGCCAACTTCACTATGAGTTCATCTGTTCAATGCCATTCGTTCTCAACCTTTTCCTGCTCGCTATCCTTAGTTCAGACTACCGTAAGCATTGTACATTTTCTACTGTTGTGGTCATACTATAGAGGTTCATTATCGACTTCATAGTGTTTTCTTCTGGTTTTTCGCTTTGCATTTTTTTTTAATTTCGAAATAAACGGTTACCCATTGGTGATGTGGTTGGTACAGTAGTCGCGGTCTAAAGGTGTTTGGTTTGTTCTGTTTCGAAGTTGACTGCAAATTGCCTGTGTTATTTGCATGGAGTTCTATTGGTACCTGTCAGTGTGTCTCGAACCAGTTCCGTTTAACTTTTGTGCGAGTCTAATTAACAATAAAAGGTCTTGCTATTACACGCCGGGTGGTTAGTAGAGTAGGGTTGGGTACTTATAAGTGTTTATGTGTATGATATAATTGAATTATGTGTAGGGTTAGCGTATACTAGTGGAGATGCGAGATATGCGTAGTATCTTTCTTATCAGTTACTAAATAAACACACCTACGCAATTCATAGGGCTGTGGCCAGTGGTTCAGGGAATCTATGCTAAGTAAGTATAGCCAGTGGTTCAGGGAAATCTATGCTAAGTAAGTGTGGCCAGTGGTTCAGGAAATCTATGCTAAGTAAGTGTGGCCAGTGGTTCAGGGAAATCTATGCTAAGTAAGTGTGGTCAGTGGTTCAGGAAATCTATGCTAAGTAAGTGTGGCCAGTGGTTCAGGGAATCTATGCTAAGTAAGTGTGACCAGTGGTTCAGTATGCTAAGTAAGTGTGACCAGTGGTTCAGTATGCTAAGTAAGTAGCTTTCAAGCTGCTGCTTAACAAGCGCTACAGAAAGAGTACACGTCAATTTACTTGTTTTTATTTCCCGTTTCATTCACTTGTTAACTTGTTCCCCGATTCTAATTTTATATTATATCAATTGCAAGCATGTTTTAACCCTATTAAGACTGGATCATTATAGCTCGCGGTAATTTAAAAATTAAGAATTTTCCTTTTTTTTTTTTGAATCCAAATATTTTTTTGTGGGCGTGTCATTTCTAAACAGGTACCATAATAGCTTCTACAGATCTACATTTTGTACTTCTTTATATCTTGACTAAATAGACAATGAAACAACATAACTATTTCATTATTGTTCTAAACTCATGACTATAATTAGTAGCAATAATTTTTGTTAATTTACAGACCAGATTTAGTAAATCACAGACCAATTTTTTTTTTTTTTTTTATTATTTTTTTTACTAAATCTTTATTTATTGATGTTTTTTACTAGTTTTAGTTATTTTTTATCAATGCACCTCTTTAGCGTAAGCATCTGCCATTATGGAGTTTCAAATTTGAGTTTCAGAAAAAATGAATAAGATATTCGAAATCCTCGTCAAAAAATAAGCCTAACCCCAAAAATTCATTTCATTTTGA
>JAYJMI010151535.1:0-10258 GCA_036873855.1 Sarsia tubulosa
AGACTGGCAAACATCTTTTTTCTTGAACTATAAACCTATCCCTAACTTTTTAAAGTGGTTTAAATTTGCCCCCCAAACTGCCATAGTTGACCCCCCCTGGCTGCCGGACTATAAAGTTTAAGATCTTTAATTCAAAAATACGTCACATATTTATATAATAACAATAGGGATTATAACAAAAGTTTCACAAATATCACGTGACTGCAATCAAATAAGAATCATAAACTGTATACATTATACATTATATTAAAACTGTCTACCATTTTCTCGTATTAGCCGTTCTAAACCAATCCGGTAAATTGCTACTCTCTCGACTATATTTCTAAAAACCATCTAGTACAAAATCTAGTACAGTAGATATTTTTATGTATATTTAATATAAACGGTATATGCTTGAAAATTCAAAATATAATTCTTAGATATTAATATTAGATATTAATATTATAAATATTAGAAAACACAAAAAGCATACACATCTCGTATAAACTTCACTTCTGTTTCAGACAGTAAATATGATTGATTGGAATCTCATCGTGATTCACAACAAACAGACTTTCAGTAATGAAATACTTTTACAACAAAATAAAAAAGGCTTATATTACACAATGCTATTTACTCAAGAAGTTCTAACGTTTACACGAGAATAAATATTGCTAAATCCATAGATTATTTTTAAAGTCATTTTTTGTAGATAGGTACCGGTCTGATCAACATTAAAGGTACTTACAGTATGCACGTAATTTTCAAATAAAAATATCCCATTTTTTATTTCATAAATAAAAAGTAGAAGTTACAAGGAATATATGTGCTAAATATCTCATTCTGAAGCTTAGAAACATAAGTACCTCTAATATTGTTGAGATCATTTGCATGCGTTTTAAAGAATGTAAACTACAGTAGAGTTCGTCATTTCTTTTACTTTTCACCGATTGTGGTTCACCTATAGCGCCCTAAGTGTTTTATTCGCTTGTAATCGTAATCTTCATTACTTTGCATATATAATTACCCATTAAAAGAGGTTGAATAAGTATATTGAGAAGAGGGAGGGCTTAAGTACACCACCATCCTCCGAAAAACAAACTCAATAGTAAATAAATCATATGTGAATAAACTATATGCAAATTCAATTCTCCCATAGATTTTAAAATAGTTTTAAAAAACAGGGGAAACATTTTAGAGAACATATATTCTTCCCCTTTTTAATAAGTTTCCCTTTTTAAATCTTAATCAACGTTGCTTTAACTCTAAATAAAAAACACGGGTTTACAGCAACATAAATAAAAAAGCAATTTAGAACAAAGATTGTGCATTTTTCATAATGCAAATTAGGTTGGTATTTCCTGTAATGTTTATTTAATTTGACCACGCAACGTGTTTTTGTTTGATTTTAAAATAACAGACAATTTAAACAAGTTTGGTTTGCAAATCCATTTACTTTGTGGTTCAATGCTTTCTTTTTACAGTTGAAAGAAACATGGAAGTTACTTAGAAAGGCAAATGCCAAGACAACAAATTTTCATTTCAGCAATCTTAAAGATTATTGTATTATCCCCTCTCAAGGGGATTAATTTTCGCAAGCATTAAATTTCGCGAATCGGAAAAAGCTAGATTTTGCGAAATTAAATGCTCGCGAAAATTAATCCCCTTAAGGTATATGGAATCTACTTTTATTACTTGCACCAAAAAAAAATGCAGTCGCTCGCGGCAGCCAAGTTAGAGAGGAAGGTTGAAAATACGAAGCAAGAAAATATAGAAGCATGAAAAACAGAGAAATCACAGAAACAATAAAGCATAGGAAACAATAGCAAAACAGTAAACAGAATAAAAAAAAAAAAAAAAAAAATTCCGAAAATTCTAGAACATTCCAAACATTCCTACAGAACGAAAAAAAACCGAGAAAATCGCCGAAACCAATAACTCATCGACTAAAAGTCGCTGACTTACCTGATTTTATATCCGGATGGCATATGGAACCTACAAACTGAATAATTATGTGGCGATGCTTTTACTTTCTATTATACACTTTATTGTTTTTTTTAAGAACAGGTTATATTGGAGCTGTTCTTATCTTTGAAGCCAAATTCTGAAATATTCTGACTATTTGTTACCTAAAGAAACATGACTGTTTAAATATCTTGATGTGTTATTTTCATTGGTGGTAAAAAAATATTTAACTTCATAGTAAAATAGAAAATGTTTTAAGAGAAATTACAAAATGATTCTTAATCAGTAAATAGAGTGTATACTAGTTACAAAGTACCAGTTAATTCTACATAGGATAGCTAAATTTATATATCGTCGTTTCATCAAAAAAAAACCAAACTTATATACCCATGTCAACTATATTTAATAAATAATTAAAGTACATATCATAAGTTATTGTAATCAACACCACCTCTTTGGTACCATAATATCCCATTAAATCACCTTTCCTGTTTGTCATTAAGGGGCTGATTACATGTCGAGTCGTGCTATATACCGAACTTCGGGTCGAATTGGTCATGTAATCATCCCCTTAATTTGTAATTATTTCTGTCTTTTTAAGAGCAAGTTTTTACTACGAAATTTTTTTTAATTATTTTCGAAGTCTATGTTTTTAAAGTCCTTAGTTAGTTAGATTTAATGATACACAAAAAATGTAAAATGCTTGTCAATACGTCACTTCCCTTCCAACTACTCTACACTTAAACATCCTTTATGAATATACAAAGCTCTGCATACACTGTAGAATAGAATTACAATTAAATTATATCAAAAAGTTTTCAGATTTATTTTAAGTTGAACATATAAGAGCATAATTACTCGTTGTAAGCTGACTTCCGTGCTGACTTCCGTGCTACTTGAAAGCTTAAAATCGTAGATGTAAAAAATCAATCAGATCAATTAGAATAAGAGCTATGAAACAAATTGACTTTAATCACTTGTACTAGCCGACAGAAATACAATATATAAATTTACTTACATGATAAACAAAGTTTCAATTACTATAGGGAATTAAACTGTAGAGTTATAAGCAAAACTTGATAAGAACATATATTATTCAGGAACATCTTTAAAGACTCGTTTTCTCAATATACTTTTGATATAAAAGACTCCTGTTCTTTTACTTTTGATATTTAAAGGCCTCGTTCTTTTGCTACTTGTGGTAACCAGGGAAACGACAACAAAAGAGTTATTGGTTGAGCATTGATAGATCTAGGGGTACATTGATTTCGATGTCTTGAAGTCTCCTCGTTTACTTCTATATATTTTTATTATCAAAAGATATTTGCCTTAGATAAAGTAACAGACTAAAAAACTTATTTTATTGAAACTTCATTCATATTCTAAAAAATTGCAAAAAACCTACATTTAAAGTACTAGAACAAATCATTATCGAACTTACGCAGTCCCCTTTCAAGAGAAGCAAGCCCTTGAGCAAGCTACCTCGCACAGCAATACTTCCCTACCAAAAACAATTAAAGGACCACTAGCTCGATAATTTAGATTTTTTCTTGTGGAACACCCTCTAACAGACTTTACTATAGTGGCTTTTTCTAAGATAGTATTTATATAGAGTTAGTTTTCTATTCTATTCTATTCTATTTTCGATAAATACTCCTGAAAAGGACTTCATCTGAAGTTATAACCGTTTATCTGTCATTGCTATTTCTATGGATAGTGTCTAATCTAATGTAAGATTTGGTAACCATGGTAATGGTAAATGGTAATCGTACCCAGCCCCCTCATTTAAGATTAGATGCAATGACAATGTTTTCTATGGAATACCATCAATCCCATTGTAGTTAGGATTAGGATTAGATTAAAGATCTTTAGAAGTTGTGCAATAAGCTTTTTATTTCACGTTAAAATGTAAAATCTTGTAAATTTTAGTACATCAACCTAAAAGTTTAGAAATGTAAGTTCTTCTAAAGCTGGTATAATACCAAACCACAACCAAGTAACTCCCTATTATATAACGAAAACTATGCCTTTTAAACTATATGCACATTAAAAAGGAAATTCGAAACTAGATGCTTAAAAAAAACTATGAAATAGCATTGTGTTTTTAAAATTACTTTACTACGAAATAAGATGCACTAAACCTCATATTTTGGTTCTAGAACATACTTCGTACTTAGGTTACAGAACATACTTTGTACTTAGCACTTTGTATTCCTGTGAAACTATTAAAACAAAACATCATTTGGAAACATTACGTCATTGGCTGATATAAATATAGCTTAAAAGTACAACTTTAAGTGAGATCATTTTTGTAAAACCTATTTTGAAATTTAGTGTGTTAAAAGAGTTGTTAGAAGTAAACTCGACTGGTAAATTGCATTTCCTGGTAATTAGCAGATCATAAGTAAAGTAATTCAAAACTTTGTAAAAAAGCTCAATTGCTTCTTGATTCTTATTGTTTATCGAGTTTGAAATACAAACATCTCAATATCTACACATGGAAAGTTGCTCAGGATATTCAGGACATAATAATCTTTCATTTATAATAGTTTGAATATTAGGGGTTGATTTTGCAGCCCAAATCACTTGTAGTTGTACCTTTACCATTTAATACCATAATATATATACTCACTATAGAAAGAAAATAATACTTTTCTTGTGCATGAAATAATATCTTACTACAATACTCGTCAACTCAAATATCTTTTACTTTTAATACATTTTTCTAATAAATTAATTTATAGACACAAAACAGAAATTAAGATAAAGTTCTACTTGAAGTAGTTATTCGTGGTTACTTTTTAAACAATATGATCGACATAAACTTTTTACAACTAATTTTTTACAACAACAAAAAACCGATTATAAGTTGTCAAGCTCATCAATTTGGTTTTTAATAACCGTTATAAAATGTCAATATTCTTTTAAACGCTTTCATGTTCAAAGTTATTAAAAATTAAAAGGATTACATTATATAAAAATAAACGTAGCCTGATTTATTTGTCATTCATAAATATATTGTAAAATAGATATGTTGTTGATGTTTTTAAAAGTTACTCAGTGTAAGTCTGATGAGATTATAGTATGCCGTCACTGGTACGAAGACTTGATGCACATGGTTAATTTCATGGCAACGGAGGCTGCGAGGTTTTGGGGTAAGGACTATCAGACTTGCTATGACTTGCTATGGCTTGAGTTTTGATGGTCCCTCATTGTCATTTTTGCTGATGCATACTGAAGATATTTAAAGTAACTGTAAATATTGCTTAGGAAATAAGTTACCAAAATGAGACAATGATCAAGCAAATAAAATAAGTGTTATTAAATGTAATGTCACACTCCTTGCAAGAATTGCATTTTGATAAAAATTTCACTAGCATTTCTAGAATGGGTGGGCGACCAATAAAGATAACTTACAGTAAATAGACTCTCCATAACTTAGAATTCTCATATTTGCTTTTTAAAAATTTTTCTTTTAAAATACAACAATAAAACGAACAAGATGTAATTAAAAAAACTTTAACATATTTAATTGTTTAATTGCTTAAAGTAATTACCTTAAATGTTTTAATTTTATTCAAAAGCTAATCTAATCAAGTCATTATTAAAAGTCATATCATGAGATAAAAATAAAATGTCAAAAGGGATTACCAGGAAAGCTTTATGCTTTTTTTATTTTTCACAACTGGAAACTTTTGTTAGCTGTTATAATACTCTATAATAAATTCTCACATTGTGTATTGTAAATCTCATATAAAATACAATTTTCTCAGCATAGTCATAGTTATATACTTCCCATGTAATACTAACCCTTCCACTGGTGCACCATACCTTACGAACCCTTTAACTCATCAGTTATTCGTACTGATATATATTTAAATAAACGAAATTTCACGCGTTTAAACATACATACTGTACATACGGTTAAGTAGGAATATAATGGATATGAAACAGCTTATCATTCAAGAAATTTTGGAAGTAAGATGTTTTTCTAATACAAATGTAAACAATTCTTTCTTTGTTATCTTCCTTTACTGCTTTACTAATACACCAAATCTCTTTAGACTTTACTCGAAACAAGCTAACTCGTGTCTTTACGGTTTTTATCGTGTTGCTTGCTGCTACGCTAAATCTCTTTTCGTTTATTTATCGTCTTTTAGTTGGTAAGACATTTAGAGAATCTTGAATCCAAAAGGAAAACAACTGAAAACTATGGAAAACTATCACTTCTTCTTATTTTCTTGTATGCGCCATTTTATCACGTGATAAAAACAAAGCAAAATTAATCTTGGTAAAATGTAGCCTACTAATATAGACCATAAAGTATTTTGTAGTAGGATCTATGTTCGTAGGCTAGGTAAAATGAAAGTAATAAAAACTTCAGTAATGATCTGAAATGTAAGAAAAAGGTATAAATCAACTAAAATCAACATATTACAGGGGTTGTAAACATGACGAGGAAAGTATTTTTTATTGTGAGAGAAAAACACAGAGTTTGATTTATTTTAAAATCTACCTTTTCTGTTCCTCAAAAAGTTCAAGAAACTCAAGAAAAAAGAGCAAGCAAAGAATAAATTAAAAAGTTGTTTGTCGTTACTTACTTTTTTAACTTCGATAATCTTTCTATATTTTTAACTTTTGCTTCTCTTTTCATATCTTTATTTTGACTAAAAACTATAAATCTTTATTAATTTTTTTCTTTTTTCTTTTTTTCAAAGAACATTTTTTTTCACACAAAATCTAATTCAATATAAAAACACATGAAACTTTTTTTTTTTTTCAAGAATTTATTTAATAAAAAACTCATTGGAAATAAGAAGAAAGTTTTGCAAATAAAGATATATGCGTGATATTATTATTAATATACAATAAATTTATTTATTTATTTCTCTCAAAATTTATTAAAGGTGCTTTTCTTTTGTCAATTCTTTATAACAGTGTTTGCAGTTATTTGATATCAAAAGTCTACAATTACGGGAACGATTATAGAAATTTTTTTGACCTTATTTTTCTTGGATAAATTGAAAGATCTATCAAACATAAGAATCTGTAAATAAATTCAGCCATTTTTTATGTGTAGCTCTAAAGAAAATGTCTTTTTTGACAAAATAAATGCATGTACTTTGTGTTGCCTACACATATTGGGCATGAAACTCGATTTTCCTTATTTCTAAGTTTCAGAATGGGATTTTTAGCACATTGTTTCCTTGTTCACGGTAGCAACCGTGTTTAGTTTCCCATATTTGTCGGGAATGTATTAGAAACAGCAGGGCGCTAAAGATGGCAAAAACATTTTTTTATATAAAAATAAATCTTTTTTAAATCATGCGGCGCACAATAAATAATTTCAAGGTAAAAGATATGAAACTTTGCAAGTAAGGTTGTTTGACTAAGACAAAAAAAATAAAAATACATTTGGTTGGTAACCGTACCACGTGACCTTCAAGAGAGCACGTGATCTTTTTAAATCTGAAAGAACTGCCGTTCTCATAACCCTAAATGATAATGAAACTATGCAATTAAGGCTGTTTGACCAAGATAAGTCCGAATATATTTGATTGGTAATCGCACGTCGTGACATAATAAGGATCACGTGACTAATTTAATTCTGCAATAACAACCGTTCTCGTAATCTAATGACAATAAAACTTGGCAAGTAAGACAAGACTAAGACAAGTCCAAATATATTTGCTTGGTGAACGTACCACGTGACCTTCTATAGATCACGTGATCTTTTTAAATCTGAAGTAACGGTGAATCTCGTTACGCAATGATAATGAAACTTGGCAATTAAGATTGTTTGACCAAGAAAATTCCATATATATTTGGTTGTTAATCGTACCTCGTGACATTATAGGGATCACGTGCCTTTTTGTAATTCTGCAATAGCAATCGTTCTCGTAATCCAATGATAATAAAACTTGAAAAGTAAGGTTGTTCCACTAAGACAAGTACAAATATATTTGCTTGGTGACTGCACCACGTGACCTTATAGAGAGCACGTAATCTTTTTAATTCTGAAATAACTGCTGTTCTCGTCACTCAATTATAATGAAACTTTGCAACTAAGGTTGTTTGTCCAAGATAAGTCCAAGAGTACCATTTCCTGAGTATCCTGTGAAAGTTAGAGCAATTTTCTATGTGTAGTTGCTGAAATATTACTGGTATTTCAAAATCGCTAATCAAAAAAAGGAATCAACAAGCTACTGAACTTTTTCACAAAGTTTGGAATTATTTTACTTTGGATCTGATCACTCACCTAATCACTCAAAGGATAGGTGGAATTTTGCAGATTGATTTACTTCTATCTACTCTTTCATCGTACTAAAGTTCAATAAGTTTTGAAATATGTTTTACAAAAATCATCTCATTATGCACGTAATCTCAAAATTTCGCCAAAATTTTAGCCATTGTCGGATTTTAGCCATTGTCGGTTTTTAGCCATTGTCGGTTTTTAATTCATCTCTGTCATTGGAATCAAAAAGTAAAATTGTTGAAGTGATTGAAATTATCTATAATCTATTGAGACGCTTCTATTAAACAAAAAAAAATTTCTGAAGAGGCACTGCTCCAGTCCCGCGAAGGTCCAAGGGCCATGTCGAATGTGGTTTAAGTGCTGCGAAAGTCAGCATCACGATGTTCGCTTTTGATCTGCTATATTATCACAATGTCGTTGAGACGTCAATTCTTTTTTAAAACAACAAAAAAAGTAAGGAAGCTTTTGCATATTCGTTCATAAACAGCCAATTTAATTTTCTCCAATACTTCAGATGTTTTTTTACAAAAAACAAATGCTTAAGATTTAAAGTATACATAAACGTACTCTCGGAGTTGTATCGAGGGAATATGAAAAAGAAAACGATGAGCTACTGAAAGATCTTCCAAGCTTTCATCAAAAACATCAGCAATTGCATTGCAGGTCGGTAGCATATTTTACTCTTGGTTTTATTATTTCATTTTGTTATATTGTCTGGAAATGTAGATATATGATATATTTGTTGGATTTTATTAGTTATATAACTGTAACTAGGTACGTTGCCAACTTGAAATTTTTTCTTACCTACTAACTTACATGAGAAGATCGCTCAGCATTTACCAGTAAAGCATGTTTTTTAAATTGCAACTTCAAATGATTTTGGCCAAAAAGTTAACCATTTAGGCTTTTTCATTAAATATCTGCGGAGGAGAAAAAACTGTTTGCATACGAGGCGAATGTTGTAGAATTACTATCTTGAGTAATAAAATTTAATTAAGGAAAAATAAAAAGCAATTGAGTTTTATGGTTACCAAAGTGCAACATTGGATGGATGACCCATCATTCGCTATCAAAGTGCAACATTGTAAGGGTTAAGAAGAATCAATCTCACTACTAATACATATGTTGTATCTAGATAAGAACTAGTTTGTTTAGTATCGATATTAAAATCTTTTTGGAATTGTACCTAAGCAATATTGAAGAATTATTTTAGATTGTAATTAGCATATTCGAGTTTCTTAGCGACAATTTGCAACTAGACTTCTGTAGGTTCAGTAAGTTCGAAATAGCTTTATCTTTTTAGTTTACCGTGAGTAACAGTATAAAAATTTAGTATATTTTTTAACATATACTATATATAACACATTGAAAATTATATCATATTGTCACATATTGTAAGATTCAAGGTAAGGGTAAAAAAAATGTAGCTGGTGGCAAACCAAAATTAAACGTAAATAACCAACTTTACCGATTATATATCAATATATATTTCATAATAATTACTTTACCTATTTTTTTCGTTTCTTCTTACTTACTAGAGAACGTTGTCTTACGAGATCATATATTGATAGCAAGCTGTTAACTTGCTGCATAGACTGTCGACTTTACTCATATGCTGTAAATTAAAAAAATAGACGGGCTGCATAATCGAATGAGCATCTGCACCAAAATTACCATCTCATTCACCTGTTGATTTGGTATATATTCTGAAATGTTAACATAGAATAGAGAAAGTAAAAATATACTTACCTATGTGTTTTTATATAATGAATAATGTAGTTATTATCAGCTATAGAGTGCTCGATGATAAATTATTAACAGAACTATTATATAGATGCGTAGGTAAAAATGAATATCAATTAGCAACATATATGTGTTTTTATAGATATACTTACTTATGTGCGTTTTTATAGATATACCTACTTTTGTAGACATAACTTAATCATAAATATGTGCTGTGGCTCAGGCTATCAGATCAGTCCTCTCTTGCAATATACCAAACTGAAAGCGAGCGTTACTTAGAAATAATAAAACAACAGACCTTAAAACTTTTGTAAC
>JAYJMI010151646.1:0-10257 GCA_036873855.1 Sarsia tubulosa
GCTCATTTGCTGCACGATAGTGCCATTTGATAAAAATAGCAGTTACCGGGGATCCACTGGCAATCTATCCCTTGTTTGAATGTGTAATCTCTTAAATCCGAAAGTCATGATGGCTTTCAATGAATGGGTATTTAAAAAAGAAAAGCCATATCGTTATGCCTGTAAATTTAGAAAATTTAGAATATTGGACCATATGATTAAATTGATAAATTAGTTATCTTGAACACCATGTGGAATTATGCATTTTTTAAAAATCGTGGCCTGTCAGTTCATTTTAAAAGAACAGCAGGTTTAAATAATTAGAATAATTTATTTATCAAAATAATAATGTATTTTAAATCAACCAAAAAACAAGAAAGCTAAAGCACAAGTGTTTGCATAAATCACTATATTGAATAAATGTCATATGAGATTTAAAATTTCACATTCTAACTGTTTTCTTGTTTAAAGTTACCGCATTTCGAAAATCAAAACATTAAACACCAATCACAATGCTCACAGGGGTGTTAGTTCCAAATGTTCATAGCAGAATAAAATTCAGTAAAAGTTTTAAGAACATTGTAATACTTTAAATATTTTTAATTTTTAGTTTAATTCCAATGTCCATGTTTCAATAATAGATAGAAGATTTGGCATATAGTCTAACATGCTTAACATTTAATTTACCTCACAGAAACCAGAACATGTAAAATGATATTAAAGGAGTATAATCAGATATTTTGAACAAAATAATTAATGCCCAATGAAACTTTGCGACATGAAAGATGACTCTACTTCAGTAGTTTTTAAGAATTTGAGCCAGTTGTTATTTAGTTTTTGAGGTGTTATTGTATTTCGAATTCTGCTCAACAAAAGAAAACAAGAAAGTTTGGAATCTTTTTTTTTTCTAATCTGCTAAATCAAATGAGGCGATTTTTACAAGCTTTTTTGCCTTCCAAAAGCTCCGGTTTCAGAAAAAATGATTTCACCTGAGTAAGTAGGCTCCTTTAAGATTATGTTGAAATTAATCATTGATATGTTATTTTAAATCTACATTTATTTCCAGGAAATATAATAGAGAGTACCTTTCATTTAAGAAAACATTTTATATTATCTTTATGGTTTTGCTGTCGTAATATCCTATTGTGTCATTAATTAGAGTTTGTAAAGATCTTATTTGGTAATATTACTGGATCAAGGTATCAATAAGTGGTTGTTTCCTACTCAATGTTTCCTTAGTAACAAATACCACAAGCTCAATAAAATCAGTATTGTTTATTTTTAGAAAAAGAATCTTTATCTACAGTATTTATGTTGATTTATATGGAAGATATTTGTATCTTTAACCTTTGTTATTTATCTGTGGACTTAGAAACATCTTTCCACTAGAGTTAAAACTTGTACTGTACTGCCAACTGTACTTTATAAAATGTTGTTTTGTATCTTATTAGGATCTAGTTCCCCCGTTATGGAAGGATCATTTGTTTTCGACATTTTATCCATTTGTGTTATCAGGCTTCTCAATTATCATATGCTTGTGGGCTGAGGTAAGTGATGCAAAACTTAATTGTTCCCCATCCAAAAGTCAACTCACTTTTTGATACACAACTAAATTTACCCAAGTTTGTTAAAAGTTAAATTTTGTTAAATAGTTTTGCATTAAATTAACAAATGGGAGCACCGGAATACGGACTCTCTTTTACTCTAAATTAGGACCTGATTAAGATTAACAACAGAATTAGTATTGAATCTTAATTTGCTTGTAAGATTGTACTTTTTTTTGCATTTTTTAATTACAGTAATTTTGAATAATATTACAATAAAATCTTTCCTCACCATAAAAAAATTTTCATGTATATTTAATGTACAAAATAATACTTTATTTTGTATTTAATTTTTCTGTACTTTGAATTGTATTGTTTTTTTTCGGTCTGTATTTTCAGTCTTTTCTACTGTAAGGTTTTTAATAATTGTTTAATTAAGTTTATTGTTTTTTTGCTTGCTTTAGAAATCATATAAATGTATCTGGATTTTACTTATGATTCACCTAATTTCTTGTTTCTTGGATTATTCTATAAGTTTCGTCTGCATGATTTTTTAATGTCTGTTCATTTGTTGCTTCTACTAAATCCAATCAATAAAATATTATTGGCTGGTTCCTACATGAAAGAAGATTTCTAAGTGCAGACAATAAGAAATAAGATTTATTTCTTCTCTTTTTTTTCAGTCCTTCCATCTATCAGATATTCAAAGTGATCGATCAAGATTTCTTACCAAATCATTGAGTGGATTTGTTGTGTTCAATGTGATTGTATATTTTATGCTGATATCACAAGCTATATCAGGCTATGTTTTACCATCCACTTATATGGTGAGTATTAAGTTGTAATTGTACCACTGCAGATGTGATAAAGGGATCTGATTAAAAGTTTTAATGACAGAGTCCTATAGATTCAGTCTCACATGACATTTGGCCAATTACTAGATTCTTTAGAATCAATACATTAGTGTTTTCTGATTTTCTGCATCCATAAATGCTTTGAAAGATTATTTTTTTTCGGAAAGGTTATTGTCTTACATAGAAAGGAATCCAAAAGGTTTGAGATATAATTGATTACATTGTATTTTTGGACTCCCGGCTTTGGCCGACGGAGTCCTATAAATTCAGGCTTGTCCGTTCGTTCGTTCGTCCGCCCGTCCGTTCGTCTGTTACCAACTTTTCTCTGAATTGGCTCGTTATTTTTTTCTGAATTTTTGCATGATGTTAGGCATCCATAATGGCTAAAAACTGACGGAGCCAGATTTTTCTCGAAAATTCTTGTTTTCCCAAAATCGGGGTAAATGGGTCAAATTTGGGCCAAAAATAGACATTTGGCCCTGTATCTCAGAATTACCTCGTTATTTTTTTCTGATTTTTTGCATGATGTTAGGCATCCATAATGGCTAAAAACTGACAGAGCTGGATTTTTCTGGAAAATTCTCGTTTTCTCAAAATTGGGGTAAATGGGGCAAATTTGGGCTCAAAATAGACATTTTGCCCTATATATCAAGATACGTTCATTAGATTTTTCTAGTTTTGTACATTATGTTAGAGCATAATAAGAGGTACTAAATGACACAATTCCTATATTTCCGAAAATTCTTTTTTTGGGCAAGCGAGGCAAATTTGGGTCAAAAATATACATTTTGCCCTGTATCTCAAGATCCGTTCATTAGATTTTTCTAGTTTTGTATATAATATTAGCGCATAGTAAGAGGTAAAAAATGACATATTCCTGTTTTTTTGAAAATAATTTTTTTGGGCAAGCGAGGCAAATTTGGGCCAAAAATGGACATTTGCCCTGTATCTCCAGATCCATTCCTTAGATTTTTCTATTTTTGTACATTATGTTAGAGCATATTAAGAGATAAAAAATGACACTATTCCTATATTTCTAAAAATCTCGTTTTGGGCAAGCGAGGCAAATTTTGTTTGTTCATTAGATTTTCCCATTTATCTAAAAAATAAATACCGGGAGTCCACTAGTCAATCTTTCTTGTTGTGATTTGGTTTCTCATATAAACGAAGTTGGCCATTATTGGACTCCCGGCTATGCAAGAAGAGTGCCATAAATTTATGTTTATGTATCTTCATTCAGGGAAGTATCCAGGATGGTTTTGATACCTGTAGACTGGTATGGGATCCCAAACTTTCCAACAAATGAGCAACTATTTGGCTCTTTAAATTGGTCTTAATGAAGTATTTTCAAATAATCAACACGAAAAAAGAGTTATATTTGCTCAAATTGATCAAATAGACATACAAATAGGGGGTTATAGTAACTTTTAAAAATTTGATATCCCAAACTTTTTCTGGATATGTCACTATCATTTGTACGTTCGTTTGTTTGTTGTTTTATTTTCTCAGAATAAGCTCATTGGTTCTTTCTATTTTTTTGCATGAAGCTAGAACATATAAGGTAAAAATTAGCACTATTCGTATATTTCCGAAATTCTTGTTTTGGGCAAGCAAGGCAATATTTATCTAAAATCAGACATTTTGCTCTCTACTGTATCTCAAGATTATTAGATTTTTACTAGATCGTTCAATATTTATTGATTTGCTTGCACGCTTATGATGACATCATCGAGTCATCCAGTTTTTATTAAATTTTCAACAAATTTTCAATGGCTCAAAATTAAGATATCTTGAGAATGGAAAGAATTTTTTCCATGAAATACAAAAGACTGATATTTATTTCTGAAGCTCTTTAATCTGAGCCTAACTCGTCTTACCACCTCGGAATCCCTTTCAGTTAGAACATAATAGCAGTTTAAAAAATGAAATTATTCCTATATTTCAGATTTTTTTTGGTTTTGGCAAGCAATTTTGACTGGAAATAAACACTTTTTGAAATGCATGTTAAAAACAAAAATATTGTCTGTTACTCAAATTTGCTCTCAAATGATCATGTTAAAAAAACTTGTACTGTACTGGCTTGTGTAAAATATTTTTACAGCATTACTGTATACAATGAAATATTTAAAATGTTATTCAGGTTTATCAATAAATTAATGATTTTTAATGGGAATTCCCATATAATATAATTTAATTGTATGTGAATGTATTTTGAAATTGTGGGATTTAAAGTAATATGTTTAAAAATAAATAGTAGAGGCTTAATGTTATATCCTGCAAAATAAAAGAAAAATGTCTGAACTTATTTACAAAAACAGTAGAAAAATTCTTATTTATCTTAGCTTAGTATCAAATATAATTTATATGCAAAAGCTTATATTTTCTAAGATGTTGCCAATAAAAAAATGTAGACATATTATGTATTTGAAATGTATAAAAATACAGGTGGAAATATAGTGGACTTAAAATGGTTAAAAAAAATGTACTATTACTTTAATTAACTATTACTTATTCATTGAAAGATGTTTAAAGGCAAATCAATTGGATGCATATGAAAGAGCTTCACAAATCATACTTTTTGGAATCCCTGCTTTACAGACTATAAATTCAGTCCTGTTTGTTTATTCGTTCGTTGGTTCGTTGGTTTGTTCGTTTGTCTGTTGAGGAGGCAAATTATAGGACAAAAAAAATAGTTTTATATTTCTTAGATTTTTCTATATTTCTTCGATGTTTTTGGTCGTTTTTTGCATGAAAAGTATAAGAACGTTATGAGAGGTAAAAAATGTCACTATTCCTATATTTCCAAAAAATTCTTGTTTTGGGCAAACGAGGCCAATTTGGTTTGTTTATTAGATTTTTGATTTATTTACAAAATGATTACCAGGAGTCCAGCAGTGAAGCTTTCTTGTTATTTCATGTTAAATCAATCCTATTTTCTGTCTTATGTCTTTTGAAGTTTCACTCTTGTTACCAAAAAACAACTTAATAATAAAACTTAATAATAACATTAAAATATGAGTATACTATTCAGCTCCGTTCGTCTGTTCATCCGTTCGTTCATCTGTCCGTTCATCTGAAACGTCTTTTTCTCAGAATCCCTTCATTAGTTTTTTCTGATTTTTTGCATGAAGTTATAAAAGGTCATAAATTAAAAAAAGTGACGATGCCAGATTTTTTGCCAGACTTATTGTCCCAGAAGTTGGATCAAAAAGTCAATTTTGGCCCAAAAATTGACATTTTTCAAAATATCTCAAGATCCAATCATTACTTTTTTTATATTTTGCACAAAGTTAGAGGAAAATTAAGGCATCAATCTGACATAAGTGTCATCATCCTGAAAATTCGCGTTGAGAGTTACTTATCCAGAGCTAATATAATTTGTTGTTCAGTTTTTACTCTAAAGATAAATTCTGTAATTTTACATTGTGCAGTTTTAAAGAAAATTGCTTTCTTTAGGCCAAAAAAACTCAAGTAATAGTGTTGCCTGCACGTATTGTATAAAAGCATGATTTTTAATCTGCTCCTGTTGAAGCATATCTAGACTTCAGGGTGAGATATTTAGCATATTTTTGTTCAATTTTGTGACTAAATTTAAGAAAAGAGATTGTTGTATTCCAAATTAGGTGCATAAGTTGCTTAAAGTTAAGTTAGCTTAGTTTTAATATAGAAGATTCAATTTAATTTTGTAGAGTCGTCTTAACGAGATCGTCAATGGTGGGTTTGCATTCCTGATGTTTGTTGTCTTAATATTCTTTCTGATATATGGAGTGGAAATATTTTGCAAAGTAAGCAACTGGTTATTGGACTCCCGGCTTTGCCGACGGAGTCCTATAAATTCAGGCTTGTCCGTTCGTTCTTTTGTCCGTCTGTTACCAACTTTTCTAGGAATTGGCTTATTATTTTTTTCTGATTTTTTGCATGATGATAGGCATTTATAATGGCTAAAAACTGACGGAGCCCGATTTTTCACAAAAATTCTCGTGGGAATTCTCACTGGTAATCCATCCCTTGTTTATTAAGTCTGCAGCTCCCATAGTAACTGAAACGATACTAAATGTGGATAAATTGGTTAAATTCTGTGGGACATAATGAAGAACAGATGAAAGATAAAATGAAAGGATGTATTTAAACGTATCCGCAGGGTTCTTCAGTAAAAACTTTGATTTCACCTAAGCTTTACAGGGATTATGTTGGTTGTTTATGTGTATTATATACAGTTGTAACGGCTATTCTGATAGTAAGTATTGTGTGTATTTCTATAATTTACTGTTGTTTTAGATGTTTAGGTGTTTCTTAGGTAAACCTGCAAACACATGAATATTAATTTCATAATATATTCTTATATTTTCCTTAGGTTGAAGGGGCATTTAAGCCTGAAAGCTCACCCAAAGAACATTTGTTTAATTTACCACAATTGTTTCAATCAAGACTTGGTGTGATAGCACAAGCAGCATTACAGGTTAGCCTTGATTGTTCATGTTCACCCTGTTGACCGTGTTGACCGGCTTGTTCGTGTTGACTGTGTTGACCGTTGACCGTGTTGACCGGCTTGACCGGCTTGTTGGTGTTGACTTGCTTGTTTTATATAAATAACTGGATGATGTATGATTTCCAAAGCTTGCTATCAGTTAACCAGGTTTTAAATATTACTTAACTAAGTAACAAGAAAGCACGCTTAGATACCTTTCTTTGTATCTTTAAATTTTAATATAATTGTTTCTAGCTTGCTGTTACAATGTTTTTGATGGTAGAAGTGCTTGGTGAGCTATGGAAACGTAAAATGTCTATTGGTGAGCGGAACGTTCTTGATATAGCGTTTCATGTGGCTGAACTTGGATGTGCTTTATGGTTCCCATGTTGTTTGTGGAATGTTACACAGTAAGTCCCCATATTGTTTTGAAATTTTGCAGAGAAACGTGTTATAATAAAGTAAAATTATATTTTTAACTAAAATAAATAAATTTAACACGCACAAAGTCTATTTTTATAGCGGAAAATTAGCTACGTATTAGATACATCTACATACGATATTTATATAAGTTTTTTTAAAAATCACTGTTTCATTAGTGGACTAGATTACACCCTGATAAAGTAAGGTGGTGCAGACTAGTAAAAGTTTCATTGTGCCAAAAGTCCACGTTGCCATAAGAACACTGTAATATAAAACGAAAAATGTTTTGCTGATATTCTTAAAAAAATACTGTTATGTTTTAGACCTGGAGAGTTATGGATATTAAATCCAAAGAAACTTCTGATGCTACGACGAAATAAAGTAGGTAGATGGTTAAATGTTATTTCCAATGTGTTTATCATTCTCGTAACAAACTCTTTCTTCCTAGACATTCTAACAGAATATTTTAAAGATTCATTTTTAACTTACTATAGTTCATATTTTGAATCTTAAACTAGTAGCAAAACAACATAGAGTAAAACATTTCTCTGCATTATTGCAAACGTTAGAATTTTGTTAATGCTTGAATCTGTAGAGAACTTTATAATATTTTTATATATGAATATCTCAGATATCTTTTATTGCATTGTACAAACTACGTTCTTTTCTCTACATAAACCACAATAAGAGAAGTTTTCCTATTCTGGGGATTCTTCTGGAATTTAAAATAATAAAAATGCCAAAAAATATTGATCTAGTTTTAGCTGTAATTTCTCTATTCAGACACACTGTATTGCATTGCGTCAAAATACATCCTTATTTTCTACAGTAGCCACAATAAAAGCACATCCTTCTCTTCTACAGTGACCACAATAAAAGCACATCCTTCTCTTCTACAGTAGCCACAATAAAAGCACATCCTTCTCTTCTACAGTGACCACAATAAAAGCACATCCTTCTCTTCTACAGTGGCCACAATAAAAGCACAAAATACATCCTTCTCTTCTACAGTGACCACAATAAAAGCACATCTTTCTCTTCTACAGTGACCACAAAAAAAGCACATACTTCTCTTCTACAGTGGCCACAATAAAAGCACAAAATACATCCTTCTCTTCTACAGTGACCACAATAAAAGCACAATAAAAGTGTGGCCTGTCATCCATGTTGCCACCATACAACTCATTTTTAACAATTTGGAATTAATTCAATATTTAACGAAGTATGGCACTAAATAAACTACCTTACTTACATATAATTACTTTCTCACTTACACCATAGGAATCTGAAAGTTTGGTGGAAGATACATCACCAGTTCTTAATTACAACACATTCGAAGCAGAAAATCAAACAGGTAACACAAGTTTCAAATTCAATTTTTTGGACCACTGCTTTTTCCTTCAAAATCAATGCTGTCCATCTTTCTTCAGTTTTGTCCGTTCTTCGGTTTGTCTGTTCTTCTGTTTTTTGATATTTTTGATATTTTAAGTTCTGATTTTTAGATATTTTCAATATTTTGCAGTTTACTTGCCGTGTTACTCTCAATTCTTGTGAAACATTTGCTTCGTGAATAGCTCAAAGAGTCTCACATTGAGACAAAATTCTAAAATTATTTTTATACTTTTTATTGATTATAGTAATAAGTAGATCATATTTAATGAATGACATGTAATGTTTTCTTTAACATTCTTACATGCTGCAAAATTAGCTTTATCAAAATCATAATTTGTGACGCAATGCAGGTCTATTATATACACCAGTGTTCCAATACTGGTGATCCCTTGATACTGTTGTTTTTTTGAAAAAATTTAAAGTTTTACACCAACAAATGATAAAACTATATAAGTTAATGGCCAAATTGGTTGTCTATTATTTACAGAAACTTAAATTTTTATACTTTTACAATTTGAAAAGTGTTGATTTAGATTGGTCTATCTTAGCTAAATCTTTTACTTCAAGAAAAACCTTTAGCTCCCTAACTTATGATTCTTAATTCGAAACACGTAATATATTGCTGTGAACTTTTATCAGATTATCGAAATCTAAAATAGTTGTTTGATAAAAGCATTTGCATTAAATGAAATGTCTATTCAGTTAACCTTGAAATATTTTATCTCATTTAACATTATTTTAAACGACTATTATTCATTTATTACAAGTAAATTACTTCCACAGAAATATATGATGTATGAACAGAAGTGCTTTCAGACAATTGATTAACATTTTTTTTAATAGTATTGGTTCAATCTTCTGCAGTTTGCATTTCATTTTTATTCAGATTTATTTTGTAAATGGTTTATAGAACGTTAGTAACTTTATACTCTTAAATATGTTAACATTTGTTTAGCATAGACATCTGTTGTTTTGGCTTTTTAAGTTAAAATTCTTGTCAAAGTATACAATCACGATCCAAAGTGTCTTTGATCTACATCTGTTGTTTAATACAAAAAGATTGGTTATTATTTGCTCAAAAATTTGCTATTATATAAGGAACGAGTTACCTTGAAACTTTTTTGCTGATTCACCCTATTAACTATTAGAACCAGATGAAATAACAGCTGCTGGTGGCGATTGCTGGATATGTTATGATAATGATAACAATGAAGATCTAATTCAACCATGTGACTGCAAAGGTGGCACACGATTGGTTCATCATGAATGTCTAAAAACATGGTTGTTAGAGGTAAAACATTTTTAACGTATTTATACATACCAAATAATTTGCTAGAAATATATTTGTTAACAGAATGAGATGCTTTAAAGTTTCAAAGGAATTCAAAAGACCTTATCAAATTCTTCTACTCCAATCTCTAGTAGTCCTTATTTGTACGTGTGATATATCATTTCATCAATTTTGTTGGACTCCCGGCTTTGCCGAAAGGAGTCCTATAAATTCAGGCTCGTTCGTCTGTTCGTCCGTTCGTCCGTTCGTCTGTTACCAACTTTTCTAGGAATTGGCTCATTAGTTTTTTCTGATTTTTTGCATGAT
>JAYJMI010151757.1:0-10257 GCA_036873855.1 Sarsia tubulosa
ATCAACAAGTTGGGAAAAAGATCAGCTATCATGACCAGTTTCATTGGAGTTTCAAACACTTCAGTTTCCTTGCTGGTTAGTTTTAAATCTTGTTCTTCTATGTTTTACGTTCTATTTTTTATTCTTTCAAAAATACAATTTTTGTTCAATCATGTTCCGATTGTTGTTGGGGTCCTCATCCAATAGAGTGGAGTCCTCTTACAATAGAGTGTCTCAGCAACTATTTCTGTGAATAGGGACCACAATGGAAATATGGCTTTTTAGCTGGTTTTGTGTCATCCCTGCTGCCACCGTTATCTTCTCTTTCACAGATTGTTTTATACTTTTGATGAGTTTAGCTATATTTAGTTATTTTATTTGCAATTGTTACTATTTAAAGGCAATTTTGATATTTTTTGTTGTTTTTAACTTGTATTTTATTGGCAATGAAATAAACTTACTTATATACTTAAACTTAGAGAGGAAGTTCTAAGGCCTTTTTTCACATCAAATTGGAGTTAAAACTGGTTGTATTTTTTTGCAAGAAAATCTCTTTTTTCAAACTTTCTAACCTTCTATTATTGATCCAGGTTGTTCTATAGCATGTTACTTGTTCAAAAAACACAATTGATGTCCTTAGTGTTACTGCTAAACTATAGGATTTAGTTTAATGCACAGTACATATATTTTTCTTGTTTGAAATAATTTCATAAATTCAAAAATTATGAGTTTTTCATGAAAAATGACCAATTAAACTTCTATATTAGGTAATATGGCTAATGGGAACCTCCATGTTTGCAGGAATAAGTCCTTAGAACATTGTTATCACCATTTTATTACTTCTTTTTCAGAATCTACATCAAATTTCTGATAAAACAAGGTGTTATTTGTATTTTTTCCATGAAAATATTTATTTTTTATTTTTTTGACGTTCTAATGAGGGACCTGGGGGTTTTGGGGGCGGCAAAAGGTAAAATTTTGAAAAAAAAAATTTTGGTTAATTTTCAATATTCTTATATAATTACATCAAAAAAAATGGTAGCAAGTAAAATTTGAACATATGGCATTTTATCCCCTACCTCTATTGCAAGACTTTTTTAACAGCCATAAGACAAAAATACAAGCATGTAAGTTTTCAAGTACACAAGTTTTACAATCTTATAGATTTTACTATAGTCTGCATTGTATATTATATTATCATTGATACAGTATGTATCATTGTCTCGAGCACCATTATTTATTTTAGTGTGTGCTGTCCTTTTAGTGTTGTATTAGTGAATATTGAGAAATAATAAGGTTATTATTACTATTATCTCTTAATAGTGAAAACCTTACATATGCATTCTTTTTTTTCTTGTTTTTTATCGGTAGTGTATATGCATAGGATTCCAGAAGTCGATTTAGACTTATCATGAATCCACATTGCCCTAAGCGTTACATCGGGAAGTTCACCCTGACACTGAAGCAAGCCAACAGGGTGATTTGAACTTTGATCATTGAGCCGCAGCCACTTTGTATACCAATTGCATCAATCATGATTTGACAATTTAGCTGCTGTTTATGGAAGCTTAATAAGCAATTGAATAATACAGTAACTGTCCTTCTTATGAAAAATACTGTGTAAGTGAGTATCAATCAATCAAAGAAGATGCCTTTTTTTCCCAAAAAAGAATATTTTGATTTATCTTCAATTATCTAAAGCTATTATTTAAATATTTCATCATTGTTTTAGTCTCCTGATATTGACCACATGGAAGCATGGCTAAGTCATCTTTCAAGTGAGCCTCGTAGTCAACAGTTAATAACAAAAGATCATCGCTTACTTACAGCTTTCGAAGAGGTACTAAGCTAAGAGTGTTCATTCATTCACTTTTGTTGGTTTAGTTTGGTTTGTCCCTAGGGTTGGTAACCCCAAAGCCTATAATACAAGTTAGTTGCGTTTTAGTGATGTTGCCCTTTAATATTTTGTAAAATGCGTCGCAGTGTTTTCAATATACATTGGTAAACAATGATTGTGTTATTCTGAAGTTTTATAATTATTATTAGTATTACTTATTCTAGAATTTTTTTGAATATTATTTTGTAAACTGAGACACACTAAAGAATTATATGAGTATTAAAATAATTGTTGGTGAACTCTTCGTAATTGATTCGTAGTTAGTTTAAAAAAATCTATGATAACGGGTAATGAGTATTTATCTTAAGCCTTATGAAAAGAATTGTTATAATAATTGTTTCTTGTTTTTTAGACGTTAAATAGGCACTTAAAAGAAGTGAAAAGAATCGCTACAAGAGCTGAAAAAAAGTAGATGCACTTACTTTTTTCCTTAATAAACAAAAATTCTAGTATAGTAGCAAAGGGTGTTTCAATCTATACAGCTTGAAGGTGGATAAATTGTTATCAAAGTTTGTTTATACGGAAACAATTTTCTCAGAATCTGTTCATTGGTTTTATTCTGTGTTTTTTTGTATGATGCTAGGAATCGATAATGGTTAAAACATCTTAACATCTTAACAATATTTGCACATTTTCAATGTATAGTAAAACATCTTCATACAGTAAATTTGTCAGGGTATTAGGTAGAACTGTTCACCATATTTCAAATCTATAAATTAGAAAAAAGGAGTATGCACACTAGTCACCAGTATTTTAATAGTTTTCGAAGGCTGCTACTGGAATCCAGGTGGGGGCCTTCAAACCGAAGAAAAATCACTGATACTTCTGCTTTAGCATGGGGACTTTTAACTTTTCGCAGTTGGGTCTATGGGTGTTTGACAATCCCACTTATAACCACAGTCTATTAGTAATTTATTTTTTTCTTCTAATATCTTTGTAAACAAGAGTTTGTTTCTCTTTTTCTGTGAAACAGATAATGGTTTGACATGAGCCATTTTTTATAACCAATGATGCTGTAATAGGATAGATATTAAAGGTAAAACTGATTTTAAGCATATTTGAACTTTGAAATCAGCATTTTTATTGTATTAATTACTTGAAATTATGAACCTTTAAAGCAAGACTTTCATTTATTTTAAAATTTTATTCAAAATAACAAATTTAAAGAAAACACATATTTACATATACCCTGAAAATTTTAACTTCCAACTGTTTTCCTTTCCCATTTTATATTCCCTTTTCTTTTGTTATTAATCAATTGAAGTAAAATTTAAAACAATCTTTCAATGTTTGTTTCTTGTTATGGCTTTTATAAAAAGCATAAAGTAATTTTAAAAATTTAAAAATAAAAATTTATTTTATTTTGTTTAGAGACCCTGAGTTTGTTTTTTATGATGTGTATAATGCAAAAATGAGCGTTTACAGGTAAGATAAAAGTGATAATTTAATGTTTTCTTGGTATAGTTTTTTAGTATAATCAGTTATGATCGAGCAACGGTGCAGTATTAACTTGTAGGAAGTTAAAAAGTTATTTTTATATATCATAAACGTTAGATAGAGACCAGTTGGGACCATTGCCCAGCTTAATTTCTTACTTAAAAACTACATTTTTGGACTCCCAGCTTTGTCGACGGAGTCTTATAAATTTAGGTTTGTCCGCTGGTCTGTTTGTCTATTACCAATTTTTCTAGGTTTTTTCTGATTTTTTGCATGATGGTATGCACCCATATCGTACTGAGGATTAGCAAATGGCACCAACCTTAACTTATTCCTGTACACTTTTGATACTTGAGTCCTCTTGCAGTTGGAAACAAATCAACAGTTCTTGTTGAGCAGTTTATGTCTGCAACAGGGTTTGAGTGTCAGAAGTATTGACAAGTGGATTGCATTTAGTAGAGGGGCTTTGGTCTTAAGGGATTAATGACCCTACTTTATTACTTGAGTTTATTCCATCTAACTTAAAACTTTGATATTAACACTATTCTTATTATTTCTGAAACTTCTAATTTTGGGCAAGCGAGGCAAATTACAGCTGAAAACCAAGATCCGTTCATTATATATTTCTAGTATTTTGCATGAAGTTAGAACATAATAAGATGTAAAGAATGTACACTATACCTATATTTCTGAAAAGTGTTTTTTAAGGAAAGCAAGGCAAAGTTGCGCTGAAAAATAGATTTATTTGAATCTCAAGACCCATTCATTAAATTTTAAAAATAATTACGGAGAGTCCAGCATTGAATTTTTCTTGTTATAATAATCTCATGATTGTTCTCATTGTTTGTACACTTATAGATTTTAGTAAGGGTTCATATTAAATCAAGTTGTTTCTATAAAATTATGCTGGTTGGATGCATGATGAGGTCAAAAAATTAATTTCAGTTGTAAAATGGTTCTTTTTTAGGTTTTTTATGTTTATTTAATCTAATTATTATTGCAGATAAAGTTTATTTGTGAATTGCATTGCTGTTAGGCTCATTTTCTGCAATCCCTTTTTAGGAGTAATTAGTAATTGATTTCTTGTTTGCATATTTTCACATATCATTTTACATTCTGTATTGCATAACAAAAAGGCAGTCTCCTATTGCTCATCAGTCAAAATACGAAATTTAGAGGCAATGCACAAACCAATTGAATGGATGTTATTTTACTGAGGATGGTAACTTGAATAAGATATTTGTTCTAAGTTTAAAATTTGTCTCTTTTATTTCAGTGTAAAACCAGCGTTGTTTGATTTATTCCTTGCTGTTGGTGTTGTATCATACTTAGGATTAGTCTACTTAGTTGTTGAGGTAAGTATTCAACCTTCTTCACCTCAACTGACAAATAAGTAGGGTGGTAGAGCAAGTGTAGAAAAAATTCTACTAAGAGCAATGAATACAAAAAATGCTTAATTCATGCCACCACGTCCTATCAAGCGAATCTCTGTTGCTAAACTTGTCTCTTAAAACTCCAGGCCCAAGCCTTATTATAAGGTTTTTTTAAATGAAATATGACTAAAAAGTGCATTTTTGGACCCCAGGCTTCGCCGAAGGAATCCTATAAATTCAGCTCCGTTCGTCCGTCCGTCCGCAACACTCAGATCTCAGGAGCCGCTCATTAGTTTTTTCTTATTTTTTGCATGATGTGAGAGGGTCATAAATGAACAACAGTGACAGAGCCGGATTTGTTTTGAAAATTCTTGTTGTCCTGGAAACGAGGTCAATATGTAAAGGAAATATAGCCCGAGATCTGATTGACACAGAAATTGTGAATGCAGCTACTTTTCAGCATGACCAGTCGTGATTGACACGGAAATTGTGAATGCAGCTACGTTTTAGCATGACCAGTCGGGTAATATTAGCTTAATATATTAGTTTTGTATTGATAATTTCATCGCTATTTTTATCTTTATAGAATTTTAGCCTCTTCACTGATATGCTTCCTAAACCTGCCCAAAATGGTAAAACGTTTCATTAGAAGACCTTCTCGCATTAGAAAAAACGTATGGATTCAAAAGATTTTATAAAAGTAGTATTAGCATCATTTTTTTAATACAATTTATCAAGCTGTCAATTTTAAAGTAGTTATTAGTTTTATAAATGATTATTTATATTGTGTGTATACCATGCTTTGGTAAATATGTGATTAAGCAATGCAATGTTTATTCAATGTAGACAGTGTTTTATAAAAAGATTAGAATTCAAATCCAAAAATATCTTTAAACAATTTGAAATCTTGCGGACAAACTCTTATTGTTTAGAGATTTTCTTAATGACATCTATTGGCAGAACTAACGTATCATAATTAATTTATGAAATTTATGAGGCTTAGCTTGTGGGAAAGAAGTGCAATTCATATAGCTTAAAAAAAGCTTGATCGAAAAAATTGTAGAGTTTCAATACTAATCCCATTTCTATTTCTTTTTAAGTTATACTCAGGGGTCGATTATATGAGCCGTTCTGGCTTGGTTAACGAGGGTTAACAACGTTTTATTGTAGATGATATTTCTAAATTACCTACTTAAAAAACTTAATTTAATGTATAAAAGCTCTGGGTTGAGATCCCATCCCGGGATGAAATTTTCTCATATAATCAACCCCATCAAAATTTAGTGACAAATAGATGTCCATTCTTAATTTACTTGGCTTTGGTTATATTTATCAGAAAATATTGTTCACTCAAGTATGGTAGAAAATATAGCTGTTGTCGAATATGCATTGTGGGGTTGCCTGAGGTATCATTTAGCCATAATTTGCGATCATATTATGATCCAATACCGTGAAAATAAATCTATTCTACTTCTATTTGTATTTTACTACCCAGCCAATTCCACAATGCATTATTTTTCAGCACATGTTAATAACAGCAATATCGTTGTTTTTAATACTGAAAATCTTTTATTGTGTCAAAGACTTAAAAAAATTGAAAATTTATTATAAACGGAGAAGACTAAATATTTAGTGGAAACTTTTAATGTTTATTTCGGCAAAAAAGAATTTATAATAGTTATGTTATTGCATAGTTTTTTTAACAGTTCAATAAACTTAGATCTCAAAAGCTGTCTTTCATCGATTGATTTATTTTACTTTAGATGTACACTCTTGTGTGTAATAAATTTTGCAAATCTCTTGAGTTTTAGTCTTTTTTATGAAAATTTGTCCTAACTGTTTTTTTATATTGCGAATTTTCAAAAATTTATTCACTCAAATGACTTATGGATAGTTATTATATTAAAAAGTCATACCTTAAGTGGATTAATTTTCGCGTGGACCAATTTTCTCAGGCAACAAATTTTGCGCTTTTCCCGCAGATCAATTTTTGCGGATGAACTGTTACTTTACTGGTTTTTTACTGATATTTGGACAAATTTGCATGAAAAGTTTGAAAAGAGCATATTTAGCGCGGATTTTATTTTGTTTGATCTTAAAATTTCAGCAATCGAATTGATCGTAATGGTAATACTATAACTTTTAAATATTTCCACGTTTTTATTATAATTCAATTTTCTGTGACAGCTAGGTATATACATTTTCAATGAAATAAATGTAATTTCAAAGTATAGTTTTGTATTTTATACTCTTCTTCATTTTTTTTTCTTATTGTTATTTATTAATGATTGACCTTCCCTTTTTAAGTTGGTTCCTACCTTGTGTGTATCAATATTTGCGTGTATTATATTTTCAAAAATCATACAATTCAGTCATACATAAAAACTCCTCGCAAATATTGATAAATGAAAGGTTTACTAAGATCCAACATAATTTTGTGATAACTTATTTTTCCTTATACCTAGGCTACTTTCCCTTTAAGATATCATTTCAGAAAATTGAGACTGATTTTGATGGTCACAAGGATCTAAGGCTAAACAATTCTAATCAACAAGACTCTAAGGCTAAACAATTTTGATAGTCACAATGTTTTAAGGCTAAACAATTCTAATTAATGACTTTTAAGAATAGCCTGCTAGTGCGTATGTAGTGTATAACTCACTTGTTACATACGTATAAATGTGACAACGTTTATTGCATGGGTTTATAACTTTAGGCATTTTCCAAGCATTATTTACCACCAGTATCAGGTGATAAAGGCTCAATCGTCGTGTACTTCTTAAAACCAATTTACATTATTTTTTTGCTTTAAAAAAGCCATAAAAGTAGCATTTTGACTCTTTAGCTCATAATATATTTGTAACACTCATTCCTATTCTTCAAAACTATTGGTAGCTAAGAATGTTTGGAATAAACAATCCCTGAACGAGCACTGGTGTTATTTTCTACAACTAATACTAATACCTGATTACAACTACCCATTTTGAGATTTTTTATCATGGTAATGGTGCTTATAGTGTTGTTAGTTCCACAAATACTCTTCTTTGTAATCTCTTTTTTGTATGATAAAAATATCTTTTTTAGAGGTTTTGTTCATTATTTTGTTTTTTTGGTATTTTGCATATACAGCTATTTTGGATTTAGACATACTAATAAACCTCTCAGTCTATTTGATTTTTTTTAAGTTTTCATTAGTTTTAATTATATTGTTTGTTTTGTAGTTCATGAAAAGCAAGTTATATTTCATAATAATTACTTCAAGAAGTTTGAGTGAATATCATACAAGGTTAGTCATTCTTTTAAATTATATCCCTCATTCTACCTTAATTTTTGTGCAGGCAAATTTCCCTATGTGGGACGAAATTAGTATGCGCAAAATATGCTTTTGTGACAATTTACTTGCAAATTAGTCTGTAAATTACTGCAAATAACAGCAAATAGCATGTTCATTCGCCGAAAAAATGTGTGAAAAAACGCAAAATTTTGTTTCCACAAAATTAGTCCATATGAAAATAATTTATTTAAGGTAAAATTAACCATAAAGTAGCATTTGACTTTATTGCAAAACTAAATTTAGAGAATTATGCTGTAAGACCTTGTGGGTATAAATTTTCGTGGAGATTTATTTTCACGATTAAAAAAAAAAATCGTATTTCACGAGCATTTCTTTTGGCAAAGTCGCAATTTTAAGAAATTTTGCAAGTATTTAATTTTGTCTTTACAGTTTTGTTAAAGTTTAAGGGCATTGGTTACTCGACGCCCTTAAGGACAGGTTTCCTGTACTATTTTGGTCAATTTTTAATAATAATTGTAATTTAATTAATAGCAACAATATGTATATCATAGTAGAGAAGTTTAGAACGAAAAATTATAAAAATTATTTTAGAGGAAAAAATCTTAAAGCGCCAATGTCAGAGGTAATGCATTGCGTCTGATTTTGCTGAAATTTACGCAGCATTAAATTAAAGTTTGATTTCTAGCTAACCAATTTTATGAACGCAAACCGCGCAATGCATTACCTCTGACATTGTCGCTTTAAATTTTTAACAAATATCTGTCACGTGGTCGTTTTTTCACTAAAAAATAATAAAAATCAATCTTGCTAATCGGGTGACATCTCGACATTGCTCCATATAATAGTTATAATTAAGGCACTTTTTAGTGAACTTAAACATTATGAAATGTTTCACCCTATTAGCAAGATTGATTTTTGTTATTTATTAGTGAAAAAACGATGACGTAACAGATATTTGTTAAAAATTTAAGATTTTTTTCCCTAAATAATTTTAAGAAATTATTTTCCAATTTTTCTGCCATTTAAGATCAACATAATGTTGCTACTAATTATGTTACAACTATTCTTAGAAATTGATTAAAATAGTACTTCGAAACCTGTCCTTAAGTGCGTTGAGTAAGGTATTTACATAGTCCATACCTTTTCAGTTTTAAAATTTTCCGCTTTTATCACAATTTTCTTGTCAATTTTAAAAGCTAAAAATTTAGTTAATATTCACGAGATCTGTTTTCGTGAATAGGCAATTTACCAATATTTCGCAGATACTTATTATTACGAAATCGTTAAACTTTCGCGAAATTCGAAATTACTACACCTAAGATATTTAATTTACAGTATAGTCTTGAACGTTGACCCTGTTTGTTCAATATTGATCATATTGTTTGGCAATGTTGTTTTATGATCAAAGTTACATTAAAGTTTGGCTATGTAGTTTTAAGATCAAAGTTACAGTAATGTTTGGCTATGTTGTTTTATGATCAAAGTTACAGTATTGTTTGGCTATGTCGTTTTATGATCAAAGTTACAGTAATGTTTGGCTATGTTGTCTTATGATCAAAGTTACAGTAATGTTTGGCTATGTTGTTTAATGATCAAAGTTACAGTAATGTAATGTAATTTTTGCATGAAGTTAGAGGGTCATAAATGAACAAAAGTGACAGAACCCGAATTCTTTTGAAAATTCTTGTTATCCTGGAAACGAGGTCAAAAGGTCAATTTTTGCCCTAAAATGGTCTTTTTTCAAAATATCTTAAGATCTGATCATTATTTTTTTTTGATATTTTGCACAAAGTCAAAGGCAAATGAAGGCTGCAATCTGACATAAGTGTCAGTATTCCGAAAATTCTTGTTTGCGCGTAACTATGGTCAAAAGGTCAAAATTTCTTGCGTAACCCAGCTATCTCTGGAACCATTCATCCATTTTCTCTGATTTTTTGCATGAAGTTAAATGAACAAAAGTGGCAAAGTCCGAATTTTTTTGAAAATTCTTGTTATCCTGGAAACGAGGTCAAAAGGTCAATTTTGCCCCAAAAATGGACTTTTTCCAAAATATCTCAAGAACCGACCGTTGCTTTTTTTTGATATTGTGTACAAAGTTAGAGGCAAATGAAGGCTTAAATCTGACATAAGTGTGACTATTCCGAAAATTCTTGTTTGCGCGTAACTAGGGTCAAAATATCAAAATTTCTTACATAACCTAGCTATCTCTGGAACCATTCATCCATTTTCTCTGATTTTTTGCATGAAGTTAGAGGGTCATAAATGAACAAAAGTGA
>JAYJMI010151868.1:0-10256 GCA_036873855.1 Sarsia tubulosa
AAGTAAAATGGAAATAGTTTAGGGGGGACAGAATTAATTAGGTTGCTAAAGTTAACGATGTTGAATTGGTGTATTGGTGTATTAGGGTTTGATTATATGAGAGAATTTCATCCAGGGTTGAGATCTCAACTTGGAGCTTTTTCACATTAAATTAAATTTTTCAAGTAGCTAATTTATAAATTTCATCAAAGATAAAACGTCATTAACCGTTAACCGGCAGAACGGCTCATATAATCTTTATTGCACATTTTTATTGATAATTTTTTTGTTTAAATTGTTTAAAATTTTCTCTTTTAATAATTTCATGTAAAATTTTGGTAACATTTAAATTTGGATCGTTTTGAATGATATCCCCCTTGCTGTAAATTCGAATCTATGTCGATATTTTTATATAAAATATGCTCATGTTTTATACTAATAATTAGCCACACAAGAAAGGGAACATTTGATTTCAGATTTTTGTCTATGACCTATTAGTTCTAGTGTTAGTCAATAAAATAGAATTTCAGCGCTTATAACCAGCCCTCCAAGTAAAATGGAAGCATGAACCGGAGAAAGAAATTGTTTGTGATGAAGGATCATTTGTCTGATAATCTAGCAGTTTTATTCTATTTATCCAAAATCACTTTTCAAAATACATAATTTTTTTTCTGCAAATAAAAATTAGATTTATCTTAAAAGTCTGCCTTTAATATGCATGACATAAAAGGATAAGCCGACATAAAATATTAATTTTTTTCTTTCAAAAAATTTTTTTTTTATATTTCTCTATAGAAAAGTTTTTGTTTTGTAAAAAACAACGTTATTTTTCTAATTTTGTTATTTCCTATATATTTAACTTATTAATGGGACGTCCCTAAGAACACATTATAACATCTTAAATGACAAGTAAAAAGTTGTTCAAAGAACACGTCTTTAGCGTAAGAGCTACAATTTTAATTTCGCATTTTACCCCTCCAGTACTCTAAACTCTCAAAGTAAGTTGCTTTTTTAATTGCAGTTTTTTCGCTAATATACCCTTTGTTAATAAATAACTATTAAAATAAAAATAATCTTTTCACTGATGATAATCACTCTAGGGAATGCAAGATTTAATATAGATTCAACTCTAGGGGGGTAAAAGTTAAAATAACAACAAAGATAGGGTGTAGAAACCTTACGCTAAAGAGATGTATACTAAAGAGATTCAGATGAATGAATGTCTCATCTTGCAATGTAAAGTTATATTACAACAAACAATCGACCCCTTATCTCCCAACTTTACCTTTGCAGTATGTCCCAAAAATAAGCAAATCCAAACTTTACAGTTTTATAATTTTCAGTTAAAGCAATTTTTCGGAAGTAAAAGGATTTCAACATTAGAAAAAACAATTGATTTGCTTTCCGAAAAGGTACATTTTGTTGTTGTTTGGTGACTAGTTTTTATGTTATGAGGCGTTTTGTCGCCTAATCGTTAAAGTCGTTAAATTTTTTAAAAGCCTAGTTTCTTTTGTAATTCTTTGTAATTCTTTTGTTAAAAGTTACAATTGACTTTTAAAAAATTAACGACTTAAAAAGGCGACAAAATACCTCATAGCTTAAAAACTAGTCACAAAAAACAACAAACTATACTTTTTCGGAAAGCCCATCAAATTTTCTTTTCAATGGTGAAATCTTTTTCCGAAAACGTTGCTTCAACTAAAAGTTATAAAACTTCAACGGTTGGGTTTGTTTTATTTTGGGACATACTGTATACAAAATATATCTCTCTTAGAAACACTTGTAGCTGAAAATATAGATAAATAATTCTTAGAATTCGTTCAAGTTCTTAGAATTAGGTTAATACTTAGAAGTAAGATATGATGAGGGCCGTTTTGCGATTTAAGATCAAATCTTTATCAATAATCCATTATCCATCAAACTTTTCTATGCACCAAAAGAAGGTTGAAAATATTTTTGACTTTAATGTTTCTGCTGATGTCAGCAAATTTCTCTTGTTGTTATTAAATAACAATAACTGCTGAATGCCCTTTGTAGTATGTACTTAGTAGTAATATATACAAATATATCTTTCCTGATCCAAATGATTTCATATTTGTTGCAGAGAAAAAAAACTTGAAGTGTGAAGTTGATAGTCTTTTACAAAGAAATGTTAAAATCATTTACCTTTTTTTTTTAAATTTAACCTGAAAAATGAAAAAGAGTCACACCTCCTATGTCAAGACCTCCATAAGTATTTTTAATATAAACAATTTGAGTTTGAAATTTTAGAAAATGTGGTTAATAGATGAATATTAAAAGTCAAAGAATTTGAGGCATGTATACATGTATAAAAACACTATAGTGTTTGTCAAAAAGAGTTATTTAGATTAATTAAATAAGGAGGGACCGATTCGCCCCTCGCAACTTTTATAGGGTTGAGTCATCTTAAATGCTGTAACTAAATGGAATGATAATAGTTTAGGGCACTCTTTAACTGATATATCTTTAGTGTTTGATAACTAAAAGCCACATTATTTCCCAATCATTATATCAATCAAGTAAATTTCCCAGTGGACACAGGGCGTGATAGGAACGTTTATTGTACGTTTATTGTAAGGGGGTACAGTACGTTTTTTGAACGTACAATGGATGTCTAAATATCGTCAAGTGTCCACTGGGTTTGTTGTAGATTCTCTCTGTTTAATTCCATATTTATCTAAGCGTAGAAAGCAGTGTGTCAGGTTAAAAAGGTGATTATCAGAGAGAAAATTTGTTCGTGGTTACTTTAAGTCGCTTTCACCCCTTCTACGTTTCAAATCCAATTCTATAACCGATGTTGTTGCTTTTTTTCTATGTTTTGAATAAGCTTTAGAATGAGATTTAGCCTATATAGGTTTACTTGATTTAGCCTATATAGGTTTACTTTCAATTAACAAATTTATTTCTTGGTGTTTTTATTGAAACTAGGTGATTTTAAATAACTTTAAGTACCCAGGAACAACCATTAACCAGTTCGTAAATTAGAATGTCGTAATTTATTACTAATATGTAGACTGGTAGTGAAAGCAATCATGCAATGTTTTTTATCAATAGCCAGTTTAACTATTTCTCTTTTCTAATATGGTTATACAGAAAAATAAACCTCAAAACTTCATTTATATTTATAAGGGTATAAATAAAACAAAACCAGGGCCTATTTAATACGTCATAAAGTACTATTAGGTAGTTAGAAACGTTAATGTCGTTGATGTAGTTGACTTTACACGGTACGCTATCGTGAATAATTCTTATTCTATAGACTTTTGATTCACTATTAACTGAATGAAAAGTATATTCCTTTTAGATTTTTTGATATATCAGAAAGATTTCTACGTTTAAAAAGTTGTAAATCTATTAAATAATTAATTTAGTTACTCCTAGATGGAGATTTATCATAGTTACTTAGTTACACGTTAAAGGCACTAACAAAAGCAACTTTTTTATGAAAATATTAACATTTATATTTTTTGAAAGACTAGTTCAGAAATACTAAACCGAACTGATAAGTTCAACCTTGTTTAGCTGTTTAGTAAATGATAATTCAGGCTACGTCATACCGCATTACAGGCTATTTAAAGCGAGTATATAAAGCAAATTGCAGTTGTCTACAATCTTGAATGATATTTTGGGTACGAACATTTAAATCTCCCATTAGATCCAACTTTACAAGTAGTAATACAAAATTTGTAATAAAATCATAAATTGTGTAGCAGTAATTCAACGTTTATTACACAGAACCTTTACACCTTTAGTTAAAGTGTGCCATACTATTGTGTTAGGAACACTTTCTTGTTTGTAAATATATTTTTATTCTCGTCCCTAGAGCGTATTCTTTCACGAACGGATATTTTCGACATCATAAGGTAAAAAGAGGAAAGAAGTCCTAGGATCGAGGTTGATATATTTTATGATGGAGTTAAGTAATAAGTTGTCTCACGGACTTTCTCTAGTTAATTATGGTGCAACTCCCTACTATTCTATAGCTTACGTAGTAAACTAGAGCCTTTAGTTATTTTGGATAAATTTCCTAAATTTCCTATTTTCGATACCCTATCACATCTTACATTATACAAAAAAAAATACAAAAAAAAAAAATACAATTATTATACAAAAAAAACACAAATAGATACGCTATAGTGTACAAGGTGGACATACAATATAGTGTACAAGGAACTTTAAAAAGAGAAAAAGAAGAGAAGTTGCTTTAGCATTTTACTTTTTGAGTTAAAAATGTATTTTTTTTACAGAATATAATAATTATATTATGTAACAAAATTACAAGCTTCATGGAACTATAAGATATAAGTCAAAAGACCCATAAAAGCTTTTAACCTTTCAAAACTAACGTCCCGAAAAATACCGCTGTACAACAGTGCAATGAAGAATTCCAAGAATGCAATTAACTCTTAGGTATCTGACAAAAACCGATTTCAAAGGTTTTTATCGATAGGATAATAAAAGATATTCCTCCTTCTCTATGTTTTATATAAAGCTCCTTGGTATAAAAATTCCCGAAGCGTCTTTTAAGAATTCGAATAAGAATAGACCTTTTCATTAATATCTGCGAAGGAGAAAAAACTGTTTGTAAACGAGGCGAAGCTTGTGGAATTACTCTTTTGAGTAATTAACAGTAATTAAAAAAGAATAAATATCATTAAACTTTGTTACCCGTAAAGGTATTTTTACAAGCTTCGCCTCGTTTCAAAATGAGTTATTTCCATCACAGATATTAATGAAAACGTCTATTAAGTTCCGAAAACTAATTAAAAGTCATGTATTTTTCTTTAGAAGGTTTCTTTACAAATTATTTTAACATCGTACCCAGGATAATTTTGCCTGTATTGAAATTTACTCTGGGAACGAGGTGGGTTGATAAACTTATTTATTTTCTGTTCCAAATCCGTCATTGTTAAAGAAAAAAATTAGTGAAAATTACATCATTCAATATTTTACCACAAAAATTTTATTTATACTAAAAAGATAAGTAAAAAATAAAGTATTTTGAGTAGATACATCGCGACACGAAATATCCTAGTGTCACCATTTTTCCACAAAACATACGTAAAAATCTAAACTTTTTAGTTATAAACCTGAAATCGATTAAAGATATGTAGTTTTGTTGTGGTTTTCTACGACCTTAGGTTTTGTGGTTTGGTATAAATATCAAGGTTATATACAAACTAGCTCTTTGATACGGATATTGAGAGGGTTTACACTATAAACGTGTATATGTAAACTAGTTCTCATTCTTTTTTCCCTTTAAACCAGTTCTCATTCTCTTTTTCATTCCCGTATCATAGTTTGATACGGATTTATAGAGGTCTTAAACTATAAACATGTGTATGTGTAAACTAGTTCTCATTCTTTTTTTCTCTTTAAACTAGTTCTCATTCTCTTTTTCATTCCCGTATCATAGTTTGGTACGGATTTATAGAGGGCTTAAACTATAAAAACATGTGTATGTGTAAATTAGTTCTCATTCCCTTTTTCTTTGCCTACTTAAAATATACAACATAAAGTTTGGATCAATTGCTTATCATTGTCACAAGAAATATATGTTTAGATAAACAAAAATAGTTTTTTTTTAAATCTTACAGACTATTTTTCCTTATACATAAATAGTTTCATTTCAAACACTAATGCATGAGTTTTATATACTTTATTTATAACGATTTCTGACCACCTAAAAGCCTAACAATCAGCAGGCAGCGATTACGTAGTATATAAAGAAATACTGAAATCTAATCTTGAAGAAAATTTTTAATGAAAATTATTTTAATATCGAAGAAAGAACTATATAGAATTTAGACATAATAAAGAGAAAACTAATAAAGAAATTCTGGTTGTATAAAAAATGTTAAACAATCACTGTGATTTAGTTATTGTAAATGGTACGTTCCCTTTATGATTATAATTCAGATTGGTATTATTCTAATGTTGCCTGGTGGTATTTTCTTGGGTATTTTAAAAATTTAAAGGTTATTGACTAATTATAGATCTTTTCATTAAAATCTGCGTAGGAGAAGAAACTGTTTGTAAACGAGGCGAAGCTTGTAGAATAGACGATATTGCTGTTATTAACACATGCTTTAAAATGTTGCATTGTGGGATTGTCTGGGACATCTCAAGAGTACAATACCATTAAAAAGTTGCTAATGGTTATACAGTTCAGTATTCTCATAAGGAATAATTTTTTTAATGATACCCCAAGCAATCCCACAATGCATCATTTTAAAGCATATGTTAATAACAGCAATCTATTACCGTCTTGCGTAATCAACAGTAATTAATAATATTAAAAATCATTTATTAATATTGGTGTTTCTAAAACCTTTGCCTCGTTTAAGACGAATCTTTTCCATCTCAGATATAATTGAAAAGGTTTATCATTACGTTACGTTTATCATACCCCATGTAATCCCACAATGCATTGGTTTTTAGGACGAATAAATTATAGTTAAATATGATAGTTGTAGACATTTATTGTTTTCAATACTGGTAGTTGTACTGAAAAAGACCTTGACTTGACTCATTATTTAGTTTGTTTATGTTTGTAGAAATTGGATAATAGCTTAAATTTAAAATAGTTTTAAATACTGCAGGGGAAATAATAACGTCAACTTGCGTAATATAAGCAATACGATATTGCTTTTAGAGTTACCTTTTTAAAGTAGTTGATTAACAACCTCGATCCCAGGACTTCTTTCCTCTTTTACCTTATGATATCCGTTCATGAAAGAATACGCTCTGGGGACGAGAATAGTTGATTAAGTTGCTACAGTTAGCGATGTTGAATTGGTGTATTAGAGTAACATACAAGTTAATAGAGGCTCTGAGGGATAATAAAGTTATTTTTAAGTTAGAAAGAACATCCTTTTTCAGTGGTAAGAAAAAAGGTTCAACTATAATCTAATCATAAAAAATATTTGATTATTGTCGAAGATATCAGTTTCGCATATTTTTACGGAATAAAGACTAAACTAAGGAAATAAGTGTTAGTAAATGGAGGCTGTAAGCATCTAAAGTTCTTAAAATTGCGATACTTAATACAAATAAAAGTTTCATACAATAGTACTACTTTACGGGAATTTATTTCCGCGGGAAGAATTTTTTTGGCGGAACTTATTTTTGTAATTTAGCACCAAAATCGTGAGAATAAATTCCGGGAAACAAACGATTTTTCGTTTTTTCAAAAGTTTTATTAATATAAGCAAATAAATACTACAGTTTCCGCACAAATAAGAGAGATTTGTGACACTAATCGCGAAAACAAATTATGCGAAAATATCTTTCGATGAAAATTTCTTCGCTCAAGGTATAGTAAAAAGTTGTGCAGTGTGGTAGTATATCAACCTCGTTCCCAAAGAAAATTTCAACTGAGCGCCTTTAAGCGAATTAATATCCTAGGAACGAGGTTAGTATTATATGAACAAACAATTTTTCGTATATATTTGAAGTATTCTTTACCTCTCTTTTCAGTTTTAATAAGAGAATCTATTAATCTAAAAATAGTTTATATGACAATACTATCGTTTAAAAACAGTTTAAAGTGTTGCTTTTAATTTCTATGCAATCTATATTAGTATAAAAATATCTAAACTTATCTGCAGCGTGCGTGGGTATGAACCTATTTGTTATATAACATATATTGTTTTAACAGTTTACTACATATATTATTGATCTTTCATTGATGTTTTCATGCAACTATTTACCGGTAATTCGAGTTTCCTAAGTTCAAGGATCCATTATTAAAATCAGATAGTAAAGCGAGATGTAGGAATTTGAACAAAAAAAGCACAGAATAAATGTAAGCTTTTTACTTTAGCTAAAAGAATATCCTTATTTTATCTGTTCTCCACTTAAAGGTACTTATGCAAGTAATTATCGGGGGAAAATATCCTATTTACTATATCCTATCTCAATAGAAAGTAAAAGTAACAAGTAAGTGCTAAATATTCCATTCTGAAGCTTAGAAATAAGCCCACAGCAGCACTTTGAAAATCGGGTTTCATATCCAATATGTGTAGGCAACACAAAGTATATGAGGTAGGTCCCTATTTTACAAAGTAGGTCCCTATTTTATAAGTAGGTAAAAAAAGTTATGTAAAAACAATCTTTCTTTGGAACTACGCATAGAAAATAGCTGATTTTCTTCACAGATGCTCATGTTTGATAGATCTTTCAATTAATCCAAGGAAAATAGGGATTCAAAAAACCCTTATGGCATAAAGAAGATGACTTATTCGATACGAGGATATTCCTGCTAGCTAATAAGATAGACTTACAGAATTTATCCCTATTTTACAAGGCAAGGTAGGTCCCTATGTTACAAAGTAGGTCCTCATCTTAAATAGTAGATCCCTATTTTATTTTACAAGTTCGTAAAACAAATTATGTAAAAACAAGTAAGTCTTTAAGTTTTAAAATGAACTAAACTTTCGAAATAAATACGATCAGATAAAAAAAAGTCTAGTTTTTATTTTAAATTTGATCCATAAGCGTCTTAGATTATATTTCTGAAAATGTTCTAGTTAGCATGAAAGTAATATTGCGTGCACTATTTTTAATAATACTTTAACGTTTTACTGCTTTATATTAAAAAAGATTGGAAAAACAGTGAAGGAAATAACTCTGTTGAATCACTGTTTGAATAAAAAGTTCAATTATAAAAGGCTCCAATCGGCCACAGTTTTGTGGTTTGTATATATCATAACTATAGCAACGGTTAAGTTATATATTAAATTTATTCGAGCTTCATACTATTTTTAAACGCGTGTGCTCTTTGATATTTACAACTGTTTTGAGCTTGAGGCATTTATTAAATTTAATGAGCCTCTATATTTTAATTTTATAATCCGCTTTATACCTAGGGTTTTATTTCTGGAACAATAAAATAGGAGGCAAAGTTTATTTCTTTTGTGTTCTACAAAAATCCTTAATGCTTAGTTCTCACTTAGCGTCACAAGGCTTATGTTACGACGATAACAAGCCATAAAATGTTCTTTATGTAGTTTTTAACAGGCTTTCTAATGATGATATAAATCATTTTTTTATTTTAAATCAATGTTTTTTGGATGTTTTCGAGTGGACCCTTAATTGAAATGGAACCTTCCAAACATCTGCCCACAAAAAATGTTCTCATTGGAAAGATACTATGTGTAAAAAATCAGGTTTATAACAATTGCTTCCTAGTTGGCCGGTTTTTTGCCTTAAATCTACCAGACTATTTTTCCTGGGTTACTAAATCTATTTTGGCCAAAGAAACTACTCCCGATTAAAGTTTTGTGAGCTGAAAGATTTCCACTTCAGTAGTATCCTGTGAAAATGTGAGCTAATTCTATGTGTATTTTTGAGATATTTCAATTTCAAATCTACTAAACAATTGAAACCAAGAAGTAGTTATTACTTTTGGTATGCTGAATCGTATGAGATGATTTGTTGCAGATTTATTTACTAAATTAATAAATTTGAATATACAATTCCTTCCCCCTTCTTTTCGTGCAGAAATCTGGTGAAGTTGGATTCGAGCTGCCGGTTGCGAATCGCTCTGTACTACCTTGTAATGATACAAGTCATTCAAGCCAGTATTGTCCGAGTAGCACATCTGGTTAGAGCGCCCTTGATCTAACAGAGGTCGCGTGTTTGAACCCCACTTTGGCCAGAATTTTATATAATATACGCGTATAAAAGAAATAATAAGAAATAAGAACAAGATAATGTAAGATTGATTGTCAGATATATCTTGATTTCCACTTCAGACCGTATGTCAGCTATGAGAACATATAAAGATAATTTAAAACTTAGAAATTTCGTTGCATTACATCTTTTAATATATTGGGAATAAAAAAGATGTTAAATAAATATTAAACTTCTGTTTAAATCTTCACGGATTATGGGACATTTATGGATCATTTTTCTTGTCTTATCATTTTTTATCTGTAAACAAGAACTAAAGTTTAACAAAACTGAAGAAGAAATATAAAGCTGGAAGCAAAGAATATTTTTTTTTATTCAAAATATATTTATTTAGAGAAGTGGTTAATTTATTTTGGTTCAAGTAGTTTAGACAATCGGTATCTGCATAAATTATTTCATGCATCATGAATTAATTATTCTCGTAAAAAAAAAATTTAAATAGCCAATATCCAATGTAATGTATTGCAGATAAGACGTTAATGTATACACCTATTTACCGTAAGGAATCCGCCATTTTGAACTTTTTTATTATTAATTTATATGCAAAACAAATGAAGAAT
>JAYJMI010152090.1:0-10254 GCA_036873855.1 Sarsia tubulosa
GACACTGAAGTCCAGTGGTGGGACTTGAACACACCACCTTTGAATCGCGAAACCGATTCTTTAACAACTGGACCACAACCGGAAGGACCTATAGTTTCACTCGTCCGTCTGTGTTTCCGTGTGCCCGGCAGTTTTCCCGATAACCGTTCAGTATTTTTCTTTGAAATTTTACATTTAGTTAAGTCATAATAATATCTCGAGAAATAGGGTCAGAGCCAACATTTCTCAATAAGTATCAATTTTTTTATGTTTTCTCATGAAATTACATTGCTGTAACGATAAATTAATTATTATGATTTTTGCAAAATTCTTATTGTCCCTAAAATGCTTCCCCCCCCCCCCCAAAAAAAAAAAAAAAAAATACCAAAATATGACATGAACCCATTTTTCACAAAATCTGTTCAATATTTTTTGTAATATTTCCGTACCATCTTGGGAATATTTAATTCTTCCAAATAATTTTTTCCGTCGTGGACCAATTGCATATGTCTCGCTTGTTTTTAATATTTTAGAACCCTGTTTGATTGTAGTACTGTGGCTAGTCTAGAAATAAGGGTCAAAACTATGCTATAGTATATTGGGAAATCAATGTGGCCCGTTTCAAGTAAATTAGAATTAAATCCTTTTACTTCAGTAATTGTTTTTACTTATAATCTTTATGCTATGAGTGTATCATTTTTTTGATAATAGTTTTTTGATATTTTATACTTGTGTATGTCTTGTTTATGTTATCTTCTATTTTATTAGTTCTCTTCTTTTATGCTATACCACTTAGTAATTCGTAATTAGTAAGTAATTAGTACGTACCACTTAGTAATTCGTAGTAAGATTTTAATGCTAGAATTTGGTAGGCTACAATCGAGGGTAATATGTAGACTTTTTCTTATTTTAATAATTTTTCGATTTCACCACAAGCGTTTAATAACGATTTAATCATTACTAAAAGTGAAAACGATTGGCTCAGACATTTGGAGAGTTAGACTTAAGAAGTGAAAAAGTCGTAACTACGTGAAACAGGAGCCTAGTGCCCAGTCTCCACCTGGGAATTTTTGTTTTTATCAATTAAAGGCAAAAAACATTAGAAATTAGCTATTCAATTTCAGTCTTAAAAAGCAATTTTTGTTGAAATTACCTATTTGTCTAAAATATTATGACCATTATTATTATATTATTTATTCATTATTATTATATGCAGTCCCCCTTTCATGAGAAGCAAGAGATCATTCCTGCATACGCCCTCACTCCCCTAACATGTCAGGGCGAGAGCATTTTATAGCTTTTAAGGATTATACATATTAACTAACACTAGCGACTTTCCTGTACAGCTCGCCTTGAATTCACAGCGTGGAGCTTTTCACCTATATTCCTGGAAGAGACTTTGGATGAATTTTTTTCTGAAGTCAAATATTGAATCTTCATTTTTGCAGAATGCGTTTAAGAAAAACAGTATTTTAAAATACATGGATTGGCACAAAAATGCAAACAAAAACATACATTGTCTTTCTTTATTTCAATAAAAATATTTTTTTTAAGTTTATTTGCTTTGCTTTATTTCAATCATAATTATTCATGCACCTTGTTCACCTCAGGTAGTTTTACCCAGTAACATGCTGGATGACGTCTCATTTACGTCATCATTACGTCTTAATGACGTCTCATTTTCGAAATGACGTCAACAAATTTGACGTTCTTAAAAAAAATACTTTTTCTGAGTTAGGGTCAGGGTTTGGGTCAAGATTATTATTAAGGAGGGTCTAACAGGGTTTGGGACAGTTTTAAGTTTATTTTTGAAAGAAAAAATTAAAATCTTCGGAGAACAAGGTCAATAAACACACTCGAATTAAATTTTTCCATTAAATAGAGCTTCTTATTCAAGTAAACATTTTTATTATACAAATGTCAATCACCAAAAAGAAAATTTTAGCATAGCATTTTTTACTGGTGATAGTTTATATTTTTCATTTTAATGCAATGTCTTACACGTGCGGTCGCCATATAATTCATGTGTGAAAGTGTGTCTGTTATCGCTGGTCTGCGTTTAGACAGATATAATGTTAGCATTTGATCATATTCCTTTCGAGCAGTTTGATAATTGCTTTCAGCCATTTCTTTGTTTGTGTATGTATTTTTACTCTTTAGTATTTTGTTGACATCTATTTTGGTTTCGATATTTTGTTGCTCAAATCTTTTATAAACAGTAGTTTTTTTGTTATCCTTTACTTTTGTTTCTTGTATTGAGTGAATGTTTTTTTCTCCCTTACGTTTCTTAACATCGACAAAAGTTGTTATTTTATTATCTAAATCGTCGTCAGTCGTCATCGTCGTCTCCATGACAATATGATGAATAGGTAGTAAAGGTTTTACCACCTTACAAGATAAATTTCCCGACATTGTTATTTAAGCAGTAATGGTAATTTTAAAACACTTTTGTGTGTCAGCTCTTACTCTTCGTCTTTGTTGTAGTACTGTTAAAAATAGGTTTAGGTTTTTATAGTTTTATTCTTAAATATAAATTTAGAAACTATAGTAAACAACTTGTGTTACTAAAATTAGAATTATGTCTACTTTTAATTAGAGCTTTCTTTTTAATCTTCTTCATTTTTAAATATAGAGATGCGTAAGAAAATAAGAAGAAGGAAATTTTCTGAATTTCATTATTTTGTTTTTCATTTTGTATGTCCATATAAGGTTAACAAAATACTAACTACATTTTTACAAGTATAAATAAACTAATACTCGATATTTTTGGACCTCTGGTTTCACCAAAGGCGTCTTATTCCGCCCGTCCGTTTGTTCATTAGTTTTTAGCTTTTTGTATAAAGTTAGAAGATTAACTGCGACGGGTGTTCGCTGAGTTAGAAGATGAACTGCGACGGGTGTTCGCTGAAAACTCTTGCTGTTCGTGTAACGAGATCAAAAGGTCAACTTTAGCCAAAAAAGAATATTTTTCTATATATGTATTTTTGAAATTTCGCACAAAGTTAATGTAATATACAGTCAAAACTGACCGAAAATTCTTGTTCTTCTGAAACAGGGATCAAAAGAAAATCAATTTTTACGCGAAAATTTTGAAGATATCTCATAAATATTAAAACTCTCTTGCAATTTCTTTTCAATCCACTGACTTAATTTTGCTAAAACTGTAATAATATAAAATGCTGATCTTCTTCAAGAAAAAGTAGTTTTATATTAATGAGATTGAAATATTTTTTTTTACTTTAAGGTTTGTATTTGGTGCGAAGGACTAAACAAACATTTAAAAGCAACATCATCTGATTTTCAAAACATCATCACAAGTTCAATCTCTTTATGGATCAACCCATGCTCAACTGAACACGTGTTTGTAGCCATGGCAATACATCCAACAACAAAGGAATTAGTTATCCTTCAACAAGATTTACGATTATTTTTAATTCGTTTGGAAGAGTCTAGTAACAAACTTCAATCGAAACAACTTTGTGTTTTAGAAGTAAACGAAGAAAAGGAAAGTTTTTCAAAACGTATTTATAATATATTTTTATGGCACCGGTTGATTTTGCTACAAATGCTCGACGGGGAACTATTGATCTTTGATATTCGAAATGGATTGTACTTATGGAAGACTGACACGTTTAAGTTGAACTCTCCTAATGTTTGGGTACGTAAGGGACCCTTTCCGACAGTTGGAGTATGGAATAAATCAGGCATATGGATGTTCCGCTCAAAATCTGTGAGAGACCAAGTGAAGGAGATTAATTCCGACTTGCAAGACGAAGAATTTAACACCCAGCGTAAATCTCTACCTGATATAACTGACATTGATTACGCCCTTAATGCTTATGATAAACAAAGTAAAGGCAAAGGGAGCAACAAATCAAGGCGTAAAATCAAGCAGGGTGTAAACCGTAAAACAAAAATGCCAATCACTTATCTATTTGGAATCTTAGAAAAGTGGAAGTCGGATCGTATATCTTCAGAGTTGGCTTTGCACTTAATGCTAAAACATAAACAAAGCTTGAAAGACGACGATGACGAGTTCATGTTAACATGTCACGAATTAATCTTTCTGATCAGTCAAATACACGACCCTATTCTGTTATTGTCATTATTTTCCGAGCAAGGTTTACCTCTAGCCGTTAAAAAGCATCTGATTAAAAAATTAAAAAATATTTTGAACTCTCCGTCGGCTATAAACATCAATAAAGAGATTGTAGCGATCATTACAGAACACGTAGAGTTACAAGACCAGATTGAAGATTGTTATTTTACAGACCATGGAAAGAACTCAAGTACAGAGGAAGAAAATCAAATCTCAACTTTACAGACTGAACATATCAAGTTTTTATCAAGTACAAAAGAAGACATTGAAGTTATATTTCGTTATTTGTTAGAATACGATCAATATTATATTGTAGCGCATGTGGTACCAGTATTAGTTAGTGAAGACAAACATAAGACATTATGGGAAGTCTTGTTTAGGTGAGAATTCAATTCTATTACTCATCTTGTAAATGCCTTAAAAGCCCTTAGCTCGTTTGTTATTTAGTTATCTTCCAAAGGGAGGCTACAAGATGGAGTTTACATTCTTCAGCGGATCATCAGTGAAATAATTTCAAATTTTGTAAAATAGAAAAACATAGAAAATTGATCATTGGTCAAATTGCTAAGGATGCTCATGATTAATACTTGGCCAAAATCGCTTAAACTTGTATAAATTACTGAAGTTTTTTTTAAAATCATCTATACATTTACTTTCTGTATGTGAATCACCTGTCGTATATAATTTGCTCCTTCATTTATAAGTCAACAAAAGAAAAAAACGCTGTAATCTATTTTTAATCATAGATTGTTTTTAATCATTTAGTAAACACTGTGCCGCGCTGTTGCAAAAGTTATGTGTGACTATATGGAGTACTAACCCAACGTTGTTATTGCAATTCCTTAAGAAAGCATCAGATGTTATCAACACTACCTCGTTTCAACAAGCTATTTCAAAGGTGCGTGCTAATGAAAAGTTTTTATACCTACCTGTAAAGCTTTTATATGCTTATAAATTTATACTTCTTGTCCAAATTTTCAAAATCTGCATTAATTTCCAAGGAAATAACTAAATTCTTCATAGTTCTTTGTCAAAAACTCGAATTAGAGCAAAATATTTGATGAAAAATGCGTTGCACTATTTTATTTGCTCATAACTGATTATAAAGTGTTGACGACTAGTTAATGAGAGTACGTTAATCGACAAAGTTTTCAACAATGATTTACATTATAAGTTTATTCAAAGAGAAAAGTTTATTCATTTATTACAATTGTGTGTTTTGTTATTATTTAGTCTGCCCTATTGGATTGGGTGCTTCAATTGATCCATCTACCATCTTTAAAAGAAACTTCGCAAGATGACGTTACTAATTGTGTTAATATTTATTGCGAGTTAATGTTACTCCGTGATGTTGCTAATTACGAACAATGTTGCCAGTTATACTTAAAATACAACATGATAGATAACGCTGTTGATATTCTATTAAAGCATTGCGAATCAGCTAGTTATTATTCCTTGTTTTATCGTGTATTGACCTACTTGGTTCAACATAAACAATTACCTAATTATGTGCATAAATTAATGAACGTCATACCTAAAAAATTTAACATGGCAGAATTATATAATGTGTTATTAATTCAAAATACAGAGCTTGACACTGGGAATGTATTCGTGCAACAGTCGACCACGGATTTAGACATAGGTACCTTGAAGCCATTGTTCGAGTTAGTATTGCAAAGAGAAGCATCATCTAGCGAACGCAGTCTTAGTACAATTTCCTCAAAGCTACCTGAAGGGAATTAAGTATTTTTCAAGTAATGTAATAATTAAGGTAATAGCGGGTTCACATAAATATATGCTAATCTCTATTGATACATTAGTGTATTTGGTGTAACTTACTCTAAAGTTGCATTTTTATTTTATCAATGACCAATATAATAATACTACGCTGTAAACAATTTAAAGTTTCGTAATCGTAGCTTTTGTCTTTCATCCGTGTAAAGATAAGTAACAGAGAGATTTATTTCTGTTCTATATAGAGATATATGTTGAAATTTGGTCGGAGGGGGATTTGAACCCACGACCTATATAGTATATCTAGCCTGATATTTGTTTTAACTGTAATAGATTATTTTACTAATCGCAAACACTCGCAGTTCTTGCAGTACGCGTTACACATGTACATGTGTCGCGTTGCAAACATTTTTATTTCTTGCGTAAGTTGCAAGAACAACTACATTGCGCATGTATAATGACGTTTTTCGGTTTTATTCTGTTAGAAAATCAACGCAGGGTTATATTACAAACCCATTTCAACTTTATGAATGTCTTGATATTTCGATTTAGTTTATTTAAAGACAAATTGACATCTTTTAGGTTTGTAGAATTTAAAATTACTGGTAAGTTGCGCTGATTAAAGTTGCGCCAATGTCAGAGGTCAGAGGTAATGCATTGCGTCTGATATTGCTAAAATTACACAGTGTAAAATTTCCGAGTTCTAGCTAACCAATTTTATGAACACAGACCACGCAATGCATTACCTCTGACATTGGCTTTATAAATTTTGAATATATTTTTAACACCATTTTTGAATCGTTATACAATGAATATATTTTTCAAATAAATAATTATTTTTATATATAAATTTATGGAATAAATTATATCTTAATATTATTAAATGAAATGCATGGCAGTAAAAGTTTGATGTATATAGACGCAATCTTAGTTCATTAATAAAACATTTACAGTTTACAGTTTTTCTATGACCTTTGCTTTATTACATCAGAGTTTCGCGGTTTCTGGAAAAATTTGATAATTTGATAAAAAATAAAATGAAAGTTGCTAGAAAATTCCTACTTCATTCATATTCCATTATAAAAAGTATATGATCAAAGATTCTTAAATAAAAAAAAGAAATGTTTTAGAAGGAAAAACATGAAAAAATCTAAGAAGTTCGTAGGCTTAGTTCTTAGTTCTTAGTTGATGTCATATTATAGTATGAAGGTTTCTACGTAGAACTCGCCGGTGATTTTGCTGCCAGTTATTTCTTTGTAAACTATAAAAAATGTAATATATATAATTATGTAATTTGCAATAAATACACAATTCTATCAATATCAAAATTAGTCAATTGTTGTTGTACCACATGCTTTGAAATTATTGTATACCCAAAGAATATCTTGTTTTATCTAGATGACTTTCTATCATTAACTTATATTTTATAGCAATCCCTTTTACTCTTTTGGATACAAAAAAGAACCCGCCGCCAAGATTGAACTCTTAGTGTTCGAAAACCGAATTTAAAAAGAATATTCACAATTATGATCATAAAAGTTTATGTAAGTTAGGGAAGAAAATGTCTAAAATGTCTGTTTCGTCTGTTTAAATCTCTATCATGAAAATCTTATTCATATCTTGATAAATCGTTTAATAAATTCTTGTGTTATTATAATAAACAAAAAGAAGAACTGAATTAATTCAAGAAACTGAAAACTTTTGGAGAATGGAATTTATCAACGAACTGCCTACTGTATTCAATATCCTTAAATACAATCCAGACGCTATCATAGATGACACGGCTATTGAAAGATTGTTGAACTGGATCGATGACATATGTGAAAAGGAGACTCATGAGAAGCTTATTGATATTCTTGTGGAATTGATGAAATCAAATGAAGTATGGTTGAACGCTGCTACATTAGCATTTACATTACGGTAAGTTCCATTTAAGCTGAGATTTTGATTTTCGCAAGTCGTTCACTTTTGAAGTTTAGTCGTAAATCGTGACTTTTAAAGTTTAGATACAAGGTTAGACCACGGTTTCAAATTAGACCATGTTCAAATTGCAAACTTACTTCATCGTAACTTTACTTTCTTCTCAGAGTGGCTGGTTTTGTCGGCCACCATAGCAACAAGCAATCTCTACATGACGTCATTCAACACGTGCTTAAGAAGGTTCCAGATAGTGATCTGTTTAAAGATGCTACAGTCCAATACGGGTTTTATTGTTGTCTACAGCATTTATCAAAGTCCAATTCGTGGCATTCATTTTTAAATGGTAATCTACCTTTCTTGATCTTGGTGCTAATATCAAAATGATTTATGCTTTGTTGTTATGTTAGTGCAAGCAAATATGATATGATACAAGCAGATATTTTCGTAAATTTTGTAGGTAAATTGTCGCAGTACTATTATGATAAACAAAAATACAAAAAGTGCATTTATTTTATTTTGGATTCGACAAAAAGAAATGTAAGTTTATGTCATGTTTGAGTTATAAGCATCAACTTACATCTCGACATTAGTACGTCGCTGAACAATTTTACCCAGTAAAAAGTAAGACAAAGCTCAAATTTGACGCAAAGGTCTAAAAACATGTCTGGAACCACCTAAAAAAAAGCCCCATCACTCCGCATTGGGGAACACCCTGAACGAACATTTTAAAAGACCCTATGTAATTGATAATTTAAAAGCTGTTTACTGTCAAAATGATTGATTCTATTGGATTGTGCTTGATAAAATAGGGTAGAAAATATTGGCATTTCAAGGAGCGAAAATGGTCGTTTTTGTCACTTTTCTGCTTACATCAGTGTTTGGTCCAGATTGCACTATTCTGCACTATTTAAAAACAGTATCATTTGTTGAGTTTATAACAACTGCTACCGAGATATTAGCATCTTAAGATTCAAGTTTCAAGTAATTTATGCTAATTCAGCAGGTTTCTTGCACTTTTTTTCATTTTAAAACCCCTTTTTTCTGTATACAAGTTAGTCTAAATTCAACAAGTTAATATCATTTTTTTGACAGTATGGGTAAAGAGCTATCTTTTGCATTACTTTATTGGATCCCCGGCTTTGCCGAAGGGATCCTATAAATTCAGCTCTCTCTGTACGTACGTACGTCCGTCCGTAACACGTTTCCTCAGAAGGAAATGATATTTTGCATGATATCTCATGCTTCAAAATAGGTATTATTTAAAGTGTAGTATTTGATCCTGCATTTTTTCATACTTCTGTCCATTTGCTGCATGATGAGGTCCAAAAGGCAAGTTTGTGACATTAATGTTGAACCATTTTGATGTGTAATACTGTGTTGTTGTTTTTAGAGATTTGTTGGGATACCCTTGTGTTAACGTTTTCTAAGAGTTTGTTGTATGTACGTAAATCATCCAGCAAGTTCTTGAGTACATTTCTGTTGAATGCTTCTCGATCTGCTTGTCAGTGTGATATCTTTCAACATGTTATGCTTAAGTTTAACGGATATGTTAAGGTAAGTTTGATGTGATCCTAACCGAAAGATCTTATGAAATCGGTTTTGTCAGCCTTTATAGTCTGTTCATTAGTTTTTCCTGATTTTTATCAAAAGGTTCTTGCCTTTAAAAAATGTTGCCCTTGAAAACCTTTTAACTAACATAACTGCCATCATTCCGACTTTTTTGTGCGGGATTGATATTCGGTATTATATCTCATGCTACAGTTTATGTGGTTTGTGTGAAATTCTGTACAACGATAGAGATTAGTGAAGCATAATATTTGATCCTAGTTGTTGTTTTGATAATTCTGCTCATTTACTGCGTCAAAAGGTCAGTTTTGAAATATAAATAAATGTTTTTATAACGATGTTATTTTTAAATTTTGATAAATTTTTGAGCTGATGATTTGCTATACATATACATTTGGTGCATTGTTTTACAATACTGCTCATTTTCTGCATGCTAAGTTTAAAGTACAGTTTGGTTGAATTTGAATTTGAAGTTTGAATCTATATATCACTTGTGTTATTTTGTCTAAGGTGTTTATACAGTCTCAACACTGATATGCCTCATATCCTTGTTTTTGTGCAAAGGTCAAGTATTTAACCCGAAAAATGAAATTTTGGTATATATAACGAAAACTGGTCAATATATTTTTGTGTGCAAATAGTTTAAATAAAGGTTCTGCATTTTTTTTGCACTATATAAATAAATACGACTAAGAATTTTTTTAATAAGCGGTTACTAATTTGTTGCATGATTTGGTCCGAAAATCGATTTAACGAGCAAACAAATAATTATTATTTAGAATTGGTGTACATTAAACCAGTTGTTATGTTTCGGCGAGACCATGAAAGAGCTATTCCATCAAGACAATGGTGTAGGTACGAAAGTGTTGTATGACAGTAGCTACATGAGAATAGTGATCGATGTTTTGGTAGATGACAGTCAAGTAGAATCAAAAGTGGATATATTACGTGTTGTT
>JAYJMI010152201.1:0-12391 GCA_036873855.1 Sarsia tubulosa
GAATGGTGTCTTTAAATAAGAATATAGAAGATAATCTATTTAATGACTTAAGAATAAGTTTAACTTTACAAGGTGGTAAAAGTTTTGTAAAGCATGAATGTATTTGTTTACTAAGAGCTATTAATAAATTTCCCATAAATGGTAAAATTAATAAAAGTTCTTTTTAGGTACAGTGAGGACTATCTTTTTAGGAACATATAACTTTTGTAGGAACATTTTGATGGAAGTTTCAACCAGACTAGCAGGATAACCATTACATTAAAAAATGTCTCTCAAAATTTCGATGTCATCATGAAACTTCTCATAGTTTGAACACAATGAAAAACTTCTATGTAATAATGTAAAAACTAATGACTTTTTGTATGTATCGTCTATAAAAATAAAACTGCTATGTAAAAACGCCACTGAAAGTCGGTTTCCTATAAACAGATGTTATGAATTGTTGATTTAAGCAAGATATTTTGATGTCTAGAAATGAAAAAGTGTCATTATTTTCTATATCATAAGTGAATTTCATGCTAGTATGACGACTGTTCATATAGTCTACAAATGGTTGTAGGTGTTCTTTAGATTTAAACAGAACAAATATGTCATCTACGTAGCGTTTATATACAACTGGCTTAAAGTTTAAAGGACAATTTTCCAGATAGATCTTTTCATGATGACAAAGATTTGGCGTGTACATTAAATTTCATCAATCAATTGAATTGCTAGTGTTTGTTTAATTATTCTCCTTTCTTCATATTCAATAACTTTGGTAAACGAGCATTTTTAAATGTATTCGATTAGAATATCATATCATTCAATAGAAAAAGATACTTAGATTTTGCACGTAAAAATAAAAACTTGATATCTAGTGGAAGTATAGCAAGAATTGAAGACACTTTGAATACTAACAAAAGTGGCTAAAAAAATACTCCAATTAAAAAAGTAACTCATTTGAAGTATTCTGCTTATAAAATAAAATTTTGTTCATGTCTTGGTATACATATGTCCCGTTTGGTGATAACTATGTTGTTAGATTAGTTGTTGCCGATATGTTTACTTTCCATCCTTTCCTAAAATCGAAACTCTTTGTTGTTCTAAATCTTATACGTTTGTTGTGTACATTAAAATTTCGCTGGCTTCATTATCGGCATTTGATGTTCGTTTAATTTTGTTCTTTTTGTTCTTTTTCTTTATCTTCAGCAACTTTGGTAAACGAGCATCTTTAAATGTCCTTGTTTTCAATATAAAATGATATTTAGGTTTTATAACTAACATTAAAAAATTTATTGCCAGTGGTAGCAAGGAGAGTACTGAAAACGCTATAAATAGTATCATCAGTGGATTGAAATACTCCCATTCATAAATAAACACATTGGAAGAATCTTGCATCAATGTTTTGTTCATGTCCTGGTATACATTCGTATCTTTTGTTGGTAACCAAGTTGTATTCAACGTTACATTAGGTTCTTTCGTTGTATTTAGTAATATGTTTTTCAATGCATCAATTCTACTTGCTGTAGTACCAAATCTTGCACTGACTATGAATGCTATTCCATTTCCAATTGTCAGAAATGTAGCAACTTCAAACGATCTAAGGCTATATAGTGGTGAAAACATACAGCATGCTGCATATAAAATCCGGATTGTTATCTTAGTGCTTGAGGGTCTGCCGACTTCATCATAGAAAGATAGTACAAAAAATATAGTAAAATTGAAAATTACGAAAATAAATGGTAGATATTTTATGATGCATCCAAGCATTGCTATAGCAACAATTCTTGTAAATAGCCAAAAAATATTTGTTACAAAGACAAAACATTTTGCAAGTAAACCATCAAACTCAGCTACTGATCCAAAACTTGCAGCTAGTAAAGAAATCAAACAAGTTACCATCTGTAGTGTTGTTATATATCCTTGTACAGCAATTATAATGTAAGCTTGGAGACATAGTTGCGGGATTGATTCAATGTACAACTCAACCAACGCCATTCTCTTGAGTATTGGTGATAAAATTGAAAAGCATCTTTCTCCTTTTGGTCCATGTCTTCTAGGATTTCTTCCATATACCATTTTGTTCCAAACGATTACAGCCAATATTGGCGAAGGCAAGAGCATATACATTAAATTCTTTAAAAATAACTTTTTATTAACTTTGCTACTCTTTCTTTGTGTTAGGAATTTAAGCCTGATCATGCTGATAGAAAAGATAATATGGGAAATAATAACCAGCATCAAAGTTAATACACCATGCCATATGTCCGAATTACGCAAATATGCTACACCAAGAACAACATCACTAGTAACATCTGATAAATACATTATTACTGCAGAAGCAAATAATACTTCATGGTTTACGTTATTCCAAAGTTCTCTACATCTACTGATCAAATAAAGGTTCATTTTATTATTACTATAATAAGTATTGTTTCGATTAATGTATCTGTCTTTTTCAAACAAATTCAAACGAATTTCAAACGATTAATGTATCTGTCTTTTTCAAACAAAAAAAACATATAATGACTATATTGATTAACAAATGTTTAATTTTAATTATAGTTTAATTTAAAGAGGCACTGCATCAGAAATTTTTATTGTCCGATTCTAAAAAGAATATAAAGTTATTCAACCAGTTTAAATTTTATCCTCTAATTCCAAGTAGTTTTGTCTGTACATTAAAATGAAAATTAAATTTTTACTATTTTTTGAACCAAAATAATAATCGTTGATGATTTTACGCAAATCGATTGGATGAAATTGTCGTTCGTCATTGTCGTTAGTTTACGAAAACGACATTTTAAGCCTTATATGATATCGTATGGAAAAAATGAAATTAGTTTTGAAATCTATTTCGTCAGACGATTCTAATAAGCAATATAGGCGCTTCTAAATTTTATTAGGCAGTTTCTCTTAAGTCAGGATGACAAGTTCCTGTTTAAGTAAATTACTTTTATAAATTTCCTGTTGAATTTTGGTTTCGTTTTCTGTTAATTGGAAATCCTATACATTAAAAATAAATAATTAAAAAGTTTTCAGAGCTTATTAGAGCTTATTAGTGTTTGGTGATAATTTAATACAAAACAACAAGTTATACAGTGTGTACCACAAAAAAGTAAACACAAAATATATCGTTATATATCTTTTCAAGTATTTTATATCTTTCACAAAAAGAAACTTATTAGTGATAATGTTTTTTCAATTTCCGACAGACTCAACATTTATATGTTCATACATTTTCACGGATTTAAACGTATATTTTATGTGGCTCATACAGCTGCTTATCCATGGAGATTTATTGTTACTATTTAAAAAAAATATTCTAACGATTGATGATATTGTAAGATAATGATTGACTTTCGATATTGACCAACCCACTACCTGAGTCAATGAATTTGGTACTTCCTGAAAATATCCAGCAAGAGGGATTAGGAACTTTTCCATTTCTTTGGGTGTGACGACCTCATTTATAGCCCCAGTCAACATACAAGTAATTTATGATTGGACAGTAATTTGCTTTGGTTGTAACAAGAGACGTAGCAGCATTATAGTCCAAGAGCTAATAACAAAATAGTCACGTCATCTCGTAGAAAAGGTTTGTCTTTAAAAATGTGCTTTATTAATGCTATCAATTGAAATGAGATTTGTTTTGCTATTTCTATAGGGTTTTTTTAGGGGAATTTGGGCCAAATAAACCCCTAAATAAGTCATAATAGTTGTGTCATCGCGTACCTGAATAAAACTTGGTACAAATAGTGTACATATAAAATCAAACTTCTTGACAAGAAAACTGACAAAATCTTTGGAGTCAGTGACGTGATCAGACCACCTGTAATATGAGTCATAGATTCAAGTTAATTACGTCATCGCGTACAAAATAGGCAAAATATCATAACTTATCATTTGTAAATAAAACTGAAAAAATAAATGGAGTCGATCACGTGTTCAGTTCACCTGCTAAACTATGAGCCATAGGGTATCTCTGGTTACGTCATACGTACAAAAACCAAGCTTTGCTGAAATATTTCTAATCGTAAATAAAAACGATTGCAAATAAAACTGACAAAATAAATGGGCCGATCACGGGATCAGACCACCTACTAAACTATGAGTCATAGGGTATCTTTGGTTACGTCATGCGTACTAGAAAAACATTTCGCTGAAATGTTTCTAATCGTAAATGAGAATAATTGTAAACAATACTTTTTTCTAATAGTTTCAGAGGCTTTAGTTTACTTCTTCAAGAAAAACTGGCAGTGTAGTCGCAACCAGTGAATGCGTGAAAAGCTGGTAGTGAGTTGCAGAGTAGTGATCCTATTTTATCAAATATATCATTTACATTGATATATCGTAGGGTGTTTTTACTTAAATACCTGTTTCTATCCAAAGATTGATGCCTCGTGAAATTTTGTCTAGAATTATCTTGTCCAAATACCAAAACGTCTGTGTCTGAGGTACGAATTACTATATTACTTGGAGAATCAATCTTGCTAGCATGAAATATCATTCTCGTATCAGCTTCTTCTTGAAAACACTGCAAATGTTGTCGTTCAGTCTTTACTAAGATATTGTTATTGTTTTTGAATTCAAAGCATTTCTCTTTGCAATTTACATATAACTGTTTATTTTTAAGAGTGTTTGCATTTTCGTCGTCTTCCCAATACTGCACTAAAAAACTTATTCTTTGAAATTTTTCATTACGAAGCAATTGTAAGAAATTAGCTGGGAGTTTTTGTGATGGACCAGTTACTTGATACGAGTCATTTCTATCATTTTCGAGAGATCTCCTGTTTCGCTTACAATATTTTATTGATGGTTTAATAATTGTGTCGAAAACTAGATCGATTCTACCTGCCTCCATTTTAAATATTCTTTGAAATATCATTTCAGCAATGTTTCCAAGTGTACTTGGAGGGTCAACTAGCAAATGCAAGAAAAAGAAACCATCGATATTGATAACGTTTATTTGTGTTGGAATTTCACTCAAAAAACGTTTTTCTAATTCTTTCATAAGTGTTACTTTTGGCGTGTTTTTAGCATTGAACCATCAACATGACAAAGAGTCAAAGCTAATGGAGTTAGTGGGTACTTTAGAATCTCGCCCGGATTTTAAAGCAACACATGGAATTCTTCCAAATAAATCGCGTTTCAATTTCCGTTACTGCTCTGTTTCCGTTGGCTTTTTAAATGGTTTTGCCTCAGTTGCAAAAGTATGTTGTTTTACTTGGCTTATTTTTTCTTCAAATCGTTGACGTCTAGTATTGCATTCATCGATAAATTTATCACGTAAAATGTTACCAGTTTTCTCTACTCGTTTCCTGTGATGCTGCTTTACCTGAACCAACATTGAATGAAGTATCTCGCGGGATGTCAACAAATGGATTCATTGTTGTTTTAACGAATGTAGTTATTTGATTTAAATCTTTTAGATTTCGTTTAACTTGACTAAGCTTTAAATCTTTAGAAATATCTTCTTTTTTATTTAAATCCAAATTATCGATTAACGTTGACACAATTTTGGTTCTTACTGAGTGACTTTCAGCCCATCTTTGCCTAGCAGAAATTGAATTTGTAAAAGCACTAATACCTCTTTGCTGGACTGCTGCATCTCCATTTATAGTTTGTTCCAGTGTCAAATCGATAGGAATTCTTGAGAAACGTTTACTTGTTCGTTGAATAGAGAAGCGGCCGTATTCAAATTCATTAGCTATAGTGGGATGGGTTTCGTGAATTTTAAGTAAATTATCATTGTACCTAACTAGCCAGCGAGCATAATTAGGTTGATGGAAGACAAAAAATAGCCAGCAATTTTTGGTAAAGTGTGAATATAAAGTTTTAAGTCGCCTGTACGATTCATGATAAAGATTAATCATTTTGATATACGAAAACCGAAATTGGGCTGTGAGACCATGGTTTTCCTTCACTGTTTAAGCGCAGTAGTTATTGTAGGCTTTAAATAAGTCACATAGTTCCCGATTAAAGTTATCTAACGTGATGGTTTTCGTAGTACAAAGTTTAGCAAGTTCGATTTCATATATACTAATCATTTCAATATGACTTTTAGAATCTGTCAGAAACTGTTCTAAATGTAATAGCTGAAAATCAGCAGTATGTAATGGATGGATGCGCTTGCACCTATTATAATGTTTTGATCTTATAAATCCATTTAATGAACCTTTAGCTAAACCACCACTTTCCTCGAGAATATGAGGTCACTCGGATTCTGAAATGAATTTACCTACGGCATTAAAAAATGACATTTCGATATGGAATGGCTCTAGCTGGATAAAAACGCTATCATACTTTGGGAACTCTTCAGACTGTATTTGCATTGCTAATTTAGCTATTGCTAAATCATATGTAACTGCAATATTTTCTTCACTGTTTTCTGTCATTTCTGTTTCGATTTCTTCCAAAGTACTATAACTAGATACATGTCCTAGTCGGTTTAAAATTTCTACCACTTCCGACCAGTTAAACTTTTCATAACGATTCGTAATTGCAATTTCTTAGCTGGTTTAAATAAACCATTTATTGTAGCGTAAACTATATCTTGATCTATAGCGTTTATTCTTCTAGATTTAGTCTCTGTGTTTCCACGCCTAGTATCGCAACCAGCCACAAGACGATTAAGAAAATTTTTAATTATTTCTGGAGTTTCGATTTCTCCTTCCAATACATTTTTACTTCAATGGTCTCCGGTAAAGGTGTTTTCTTTGCTCTAAATATTGATTTTTGGATTTCAAAAGCAATTTCTTTAAGTTTTAAATCAATATCGCAATTAGAGTTGAACTCGGCTACTGCGGCTTTATCAATATTGATCGAACTGTTATATAAAATATTACCACGTGCTTTATTTCCACTACATACTTTTATTTTGGAACCAAAATGTTTTAATATTTTCTCTTCTAATTGTTGAGCAGTGCAAACTATACTATCGAAATCTGATCCACCAAACTCTACTAAAAGAATTTGATAGTTTTTATGAGTTTCTGTTAGAAGTAGATCTTTTTTGCAATCGTCTACCATTTCTTGTATGTCTTAACAAATTACTTCAAATGGTTCGAAACGAATTTTTTGAGAAACGTGCCTAGGGCTTGGAAACATTTCATCATTTTTCGTTGAAGCGTTTCGATGAAATTCTGCCCTGCGTTGGTACTGGTTTCTGCACATTTCATGATATTGGACTTCTTTGGCTACAAAATCGACATCTACAATTTTTGTTCACATTGATTGGTCACCAAGAATTTTTGCATAGTTTTATCATATACTTACTATGTACATTTATATTGTATAGTATTAGAATAAATATGTTGAAAACAACTTCTTATTATACCTATAACTTTGAAAATATTGTTTTATATTTATGATATCAGTATTAACGAAACTTTATTCCAAACATTAATAAAAACTCTAGTGATAAAATAACAGGTATGTTTTTTGTTATCTTATAGATTATTTTAAGACTCTACGATGGAGTGTATTTCTTCTGATCTTGATAGCCTTTACAATAAGACATTATTTACAACTTTAGGATATTAAATACCAAACATGTACGCACATTGAAGAATCAAGCATTTAATATTCATTGGTTTTTAATACTTGGTATTCTTGATTACATTTCAACAAGTATATTTAGCAAACTCAATACGCATGACGTAACCAAAGATACCCTATGACTCATAGTTTAGCAGGTGGTTTGATCACGTAATCGGCTCCGATTATTTTGTCAGTTTTATTTGCAAATGATAAGTTATGATATTTTGCTTATTTTAGCAAATTTTCATCTATGTACGCGATGACGTAACTATTTTGACTTATTTAGAAGTTTATTTGACCCAAATTTTCTTAAAAGACCCCAATAGGAACAGCAAGACAAATCTAATTTCAATTGATAGCATCAATAAAGCACATTTGTAGAGACAAACCTTTTGTACGGGATGACGTGACTATTTTGTCACGAGCTCTTGGACTATTACTTGCGTTACTGCTGGTCCCATTCCATCACCCATTTACGGTTTATAGGGGCCGAAATTCCGATGAAGGCTGCCGTACTGGTGATTAGCAAATGACACTAAACCTTGAATTGTACCTATATCAATACTCCTGGTACTTGAGTTCTCTTGCCGTTGGAAACCAATCAACAGTTCTTGTTGAGCAGTTTCTTTCTGCAACAGAATTCGAGTCTTGGGAGTATCGATATACTATCCATATTAGTAGAGGGGCTTTGGTCTTAAGGGATTAGCGACCCTACTTATTACTCGAGTTTATTTCATTTATTTTTTCCTTGTAAAAGGAAGGCTTGTAACTATTATCATCCTTTGTGTGTTTTTCGAAAACCACTTATATCTTAACCATCAATTGGAGTTATCAACTCTTTAATTCATGGTAAATCATGTTCATCCAACAAAAAATATCGCTAAAATATAGTATTACCTTTCTTTTAATTTCATTTCTTTCAATCTTTTAAACTTAATATGTTAAAATATAATTTGAATTAATCTTTTAAAGTGTACTTTAGCGTAACTTAGTTACTCTTTTCTGAAATATTAGAACTTTAGTGGAAAAAAAGCGATGTTCTAAGAAACAGCCATATTTGTTTGTTTGCCACCAGTTTAAAAATTTTAGTAATGCATGCTGTGCACTATGCCTTTTTCTAAACCATGTCAAATTTGGTTTAAATATTGTTCAATTTACTCCTTACTCAGATATTTGATTAAACATAATTTTCTCTATAAGCTTAGATAATAAGAGTAGAATGCTTATAGGTCGATAGTTTTTTTTTGAGAGTGGATTCCCTTTTTTAAATCATTGACAAGTTTTGGCTATCAGAAAAAATTCCAGTCTGAAAGGAATTATTTATATGTGTCAAAATATAAAGCTTGATTCACACTCACGTTCTCTTTTAGTAAATGTAGAGGTATTTTACCTGCAACAGACTTTGTCGTACGTATATAGATATATAAGCACTTACCTTCATTAATATGCAAACCTTGATTAACTTAAAAAAAGTTTTGTTTACGTCGCACTCCGAGCCAACATTAGGTATGTGAGTTTGGATATTTTATTTGGCAGACCAACGAGCAGTTTTAGACCGTTTTCCCAGGAGGAACCACAACCGGTACTACACTACAACTCCACCGTCTGCCGTTCTTTGGACACCGAAATGGTCTAGAAATGCAAAACTCAGTTCCGCATTGCTAGGTTAGTTGCTAGGTTACAGATGTAAGTCACGTCACGTCATTTGACATGGAATTTGCATACATTTGAGGTGTTTTTATACAATTTTTATTGTATTTCTGATATTTATTTAAATAATGTACGAAACAGAAAATGGAAAGAGAAATTAATATAATATAATGTCTTTAAACTTAAACTTACCAAAGTTATTCTCTTTACAATGGTACAGGAAGTCATTTTTGTACATTTGTGACGAAATGAACCAAATTAAAAGTATAAGCCTCGTCAAAGTGGCTGTAAAACGTTGGGTGCAAGAAGACTGCTCATGTGCAATATTCAAAGTATATATACAAGGAGTAGGCTTTGTTTTATTCCAACTTTTTCTCTAGTTGACTTTAATTTAAGATGTTTAATTTATGTATGCTTTTTTCTGTTGTATGTATTTTGGATTGGTTTAATAGTTACACCGATCTATAGTCTTAGTTCCGTTCTTTAGAATACATCAACAACAAAAGTTGTTCATAGTTACTAATTGCTCTTGTCAAGTACATTTAATTCATTTTTCAAGCAATCCAAGAAGGCAAATAAAAATGATAAAATGAACACATTTGACACTTTGGATATTGCTTTTTAGTAACCGTGAGTAATTTAAGGAACGGAACTGAGTTAAACCTACGTTTATTATACATGAAAAGATATGCAGAACGGAGATAGATCCGAACCCACGAATTTTTCATAAAATGTTAAAACTTATATTTTTTGAAAGAAAACAACCAGACGTAATTGGTTATCTGGAAGGGGTCACTGAAAAACTAAAAACATATTTTGAACATCAATTAAGCTTGGAGGTATGGAGTTATTTTTAAAAATTTAAAACTATACGTTTTAAAAGTCAGCCGACTTTTACCTTGCATTTTCAGCATCTAGCACCAAAGCTGCAACTCACGCTTATTTTCAAGTTTAATAACGCGGATAGCAAGTGTATGCTTTTGGTTTAAAATGGCTTGCAGGATAAAGTCGGTTGGTCAGAAAGGACTTGAGTTTTCTTATCCAATTTTCAATAATAATATATTTGAAACATTTTTTTGAAGCTATTTGCTTAAATAGTTGTATATTTCTTGGTAGTAACATAGATTTCACTAAACGAGCATACTAGAGTGTAGAGATATAGCTTTGTTTCTACAGTGAATATGGAAGTTTTTTCTACTTCTTCAAAACTTGGTAACAAAAAACCCTTCGAGAGTTTGGAAATATTCATTATCAATGACTGGGTGTACAGATGCATGTATACCTAGCTACAAAAAAATCATACTTATTAATTTCACGGAATAGCAGATATTATAAAATCCGAATTTACATAAAATTAAGAAAGAGCTAACAAAATTGATTAGTAGTAACGTTTGTATTCTACACCCATTAGAATAAGCCTGCTTTGTTTTTTAACTCAATCTACCAAAATAACAGCTTACAATCTCATTTGCATTTTTTAAGCAAACCTGTCACTATTTTCTTTTGCTCTAAGTTTAGACTAGAGCCTTTTCCTTCTTCCCAATCTTATAAAAAAACATCTTTACTTCTCTTGAAGAAAAAGACTAGCACATATTGATCAGTTTTTAAAAAGATCATGCGATCAAATATTTTTAAAACGTGAAGAATTTGACGGGGGTTGAAATATGCTTACTATTTATCAAAAATATGATATTTAAATACTATTCTAGAGATAAATCTACAAGCAACCAATCTATAATGTTTATGATATATGCTGGAAAAATTGGTATTTTATACAAGCTATAAACTTAATTTTATTCCACCGTTTAAACTGTAGAAGCAAAAATCACATTTATCTTCTTGAATGCATTAAATGTAAGAAACAATATGTTGGAAAAGCAGAAACTCCTTTCAACATTCGACTTAATAATCACCGAAAAGATGTATCAAAACCTAAAGCTATTCCAGCTTGCAAACATTTTGCACAAAACAACCCCATCTTTAAAGAACACGCAAGATTTACGCTTAATGAACAGCTAAATTATATAAATATGTCAAAAGAGACAATAACATCGCGACTTAAAGAACGAGAAAACTTTTGTATACAAACAGTGAAAACGTTACACACATTTGGTCTTAAACAAGAACTCAATTTAAGACAAGATAGTGCAGTATATTCGTGCAATTTATGGTTAAAATTTTAAAATTTTAAAATTTCAACTGCACTCTGTCTAAAATAGCAATATATTTTATCAAAAATCTGTAAATGACGTCAATATTTCACGCCATATAACTGTAAAATTCACTTTCATCGAAATATTCCTTGACAACGGCTACGGCCGGAACTAGTTGGAACTTATTGTTTTTATTGACTTTATATCCCTTCTCTCCAGTTCAATATATAGCTATAAACTAAATATATAGAAGAAATAAGATTTTTTTTATTTTCAACTTTTTGGTTTGATGGAATCATAGTTAATAGAAACCACCCTTCTATCGACTATGTAAACAAAAATACGATGTAACACTTACACTCCTTCGTGATGGTTTTAAAAACATAACAAATGAAAACAAAACATAATATTAAAAAGAGATCTACGGAGTTAATATGCCGAAGAAACAAAAAGATATATTTTTTGAAAGTTTAAAAAAGGAAAACAAGAAATTGAAAAAAAAATAAAGTAAAAAAAAAAAAAATTACTTATATTTTTAGTTTTTTTACCCAAAACATTTGAATAAAATAAAATAACTACTGAATCCAATAACCATAATTGACATCTAGTTTGCTTATGATAATATATTCATCTCCTAATTTAGCAATGGTTTCCTCCACTGATTGTAATTGATAAATTTCGCGCTCAATTCCTTGATTGAGTTTGGTGAGGTCAATACATATTCGGATTGCTCCATTGGGTTTTGCGACTAAAACAATTGGGTGGCACCAACCTGTGGGTTGATCTACTTTCATAATTACTCCCAATTCTTCCATTCTTAAAATTTCATTGGTAACTGCTTCTTGAATTGGAATAGGGATATGAGGTGGTGAAGTTAAGCAATATGGAATAGTCTTTTCTTTTAATTTAATTTTTGTGGTATCACATTTAATTTTTCCCAGTCCATTGGATACTGTTGCAAAATTTCATTGTCATTGTCAACTATTTCATGGATATAATTATGTTGCAAAGGTCCACATGAAATTTTATCTGGTATGTTCAATTTAACAATATCTAATCTATATATA